>KV417531.1:165752-261474 GCA_001630335.1 Athelia psychrophila | reverse complement strand
CTCGCCGCCGCGCCCGCCGCAACGGCTGCTCGAGGACGAGCAGGTGCATGTGGAGCGCGCGGGGTCGCTGCGGCTGCGCGACTTTGAGATCAAGGGCACGCTAGGTGAGTTCGTTCCGTGTGCAGCGCGCGGGTGATGGCGTGATATATGATGTGCGGGGCTGACGCGGGTGATCGACAGGGACGGGCACGTTCGGGCGCGTGCTGCTGGTGCGGCTGAAGACGGCCTCGCCGTCGACGCAGAACTTCTTCGCGATGAAGGTGCAGCGCAAGTCGGAGATCGTGCGCCTGCGGCAGGTCGAGCACGTCAACGCGGAGCGCTACATCCTCTCGCGCGTGCGCCACCCGTTCGTCGTGGACCTCTTCGCGACGTTCCAGGACAGCCAGAACATCTACATGCTGCTCTCGTACGTGCCCGGCGGCGAGCTCTTCACGCACCTGCGCCGCGCGCAGCGCTTCACGCCCGACGTCACGCGCTTCTACCTCGCGACGATCATCCTCGCGCTGCAGTACCTCCACTCGTTCAACATCATCTACCGCGACCTCAAGCCCGAGAACCTGCTCCTCGACTCGCGCGGGTACCTGCGCCTCACCGACTTTGGCTTCTCCAAGATCGTCGACGACCGCACGTGGACGCTGTGCGGCACGCCCGAGTACCTCGCGCCCGAGATCATCCAGTCGGACGGGCACGGCAAGGCGGCCGACTGGTGGGCGTGCGGCATCCTGTGCTACGAGATGCTCGTCGGCATCCCGCCGTTCTTCGACGAGACCGCGTACGGGATCTACGAGAAGATCCTGCGCGGGCACATCCACTGGCCCAAGGACATGGGCCAGTCGTCGCGCACGCTCATCCGCGAGTTCCTGCACCCCGACCGCAGCAAGCGCCTCGGGAACATGATCGGCGGGCCGCAGGATATCCTGGACCACACCTGGTTCCGGGGCGTGGACTGGGACGCGCTGGAGCGCTGCGAGATACGGGTGAGCTGGCTCGGGTGCCGTGTATGCGCATTGTGCTGACCGTGGCTGTCGCAGGCGCCCATCATCCCGCACACGACGTCGAGCGACGACACCCGCCACTTTTTGCACCTGCCCGACGCGCCGGTGCAGGAGATGCCGGGCTTCAGCCAGGAAGAGCAGCCGCCGTCGCTGCAGCAGCACTTTGACCCCACTGCATACCAGTTCCTCGAATTCTAATCTGGCTAGACGATATCTGCCGCGTTCATACCCGCTAGCCCCACTCGCTTCCTGTCTATATTTCCGAATCGTTCTGTTGCTTTCGATTGCTTATTCCCTCCTTGACTCTTCACTTTTACTGTATCAACTTACCGGCCACTTGTATTGCCATTTCTCTCCGGGACGCGCGATCCCGCCTCCATCGTTCTTCTGTTTCGTCTGTATATTGCTACCAGCCCACCGGCTCTCGGTCTGTGTTAAGTACCCATCCGTATCCTTGCTATCGTCATAATATACACCCTTTTAATATCGGGTGTGGGAGGCCAGCATGAGTCCGACAAGAAATTGGTGGTGAGTACACAAATACAAGACTACTATGCAGATGCCTCTGGCGCTCGCGAGCCCATCGCAGCCTGGCCAGCGGCGGTGGCCGCGAGCCGCGACTTCTTCCTTTCCGCCTCTGCAACGCGCGTCAGCCACACGGTTCGTGCATGTAAAACCACGAAGCTCACCGGCCTCCTTTTCCTTCTCGATATCGGCAACAATGCCCTCAATTTGGGCCAGATCGAGGTTCTGCGCGGAAAGATGAGCGGGCGGGGGCAGCAGGGGGGAGGGGGGGAGGAGACGCACGGTGATCTTTCCGTAGCTCTCCATAACCGTGATCTCGATGTTCTTGGCGCCCGTCTGCACGACCTCGAGCAGGCTCTTGACGGCGAGCTTGATGCTCTCGTCGCGCGTTAAGTCGTCTTTGTGGTTCTTCTCGAGGAACTCCCGGACTGTTTTCGAGGAGCGCCCGATCGCGTTGGCCTGTTTGAGAGATTAGACGCTCGCGAGCAGGGTGGACGGCAGCAGCCACCCACCTTCCAGGCGCTGTAGATACCACTGGGCTCCGTTTGGTACAGTCGTGGTCTGCTATCGTGGGGGTCGAAGCCCACGATGAGGGTCGAGATGCCGAAGGGACGGACCCCGCCGGATTGTGTGTATTTCTATGGCGGTGTGGGTTATCAGGGTGCGATGGCCGTGTACAGTGATCTTTCGTACCTGCTGGATGCCGGCGATATGTCTGGTGATATATTCGACTGTGACCGGGTCCTCCACTGTGAGCCGATGGCTTTGGCACTCTATCCGCGCCTTGTCGATCAGCACCCGTCCATCGGCGGTGAGACCTGTAAAACTCAATCGTATGGTATCATACAGCCATTTGTTTCATGGCACGTACCGGCAAAGGCGAGGCAGACGTGATCGTCCAGCATGACGACTTTACGGACTGTGCGGGGATCTTGCAGCTGGAGGATGGACTTCTTCTCGACCCCGAGGACCACCACATCCTTCCCGCGCACACCCACGGCGCACGTCCCCTTCCGCACAGCCTCATTGGCGTACTCGACCTGTCGCAGCCGCGGATCTGAGTCTGCGGACGTGCCTATCATGACGCGGTGCAGCTCACCTGGAACAGATGCCCATCCGGCGAGAAGACAGTAAGAGCTGGGGGGGTCAAAGAGAGTTATAGCCCAAGATGCTGCGAGGGTCTGTGCGGTAAACGCACCGCGATCGTAGGACCTTGACATGGTGAACCGATGAGAGGAGGAGACAAGGGCTTTCTGATGATCTGGACGCGCGTTGGTTTACTTACGCGTGCGCTTCCATATGTGGCGGTGCCATTGCCGCCGCCGAGCATCTCTTCAGCCCTTTCCCCACCCGCCATGTGCATTCTCCGCCACGCCGGGCCTCGCGAGAAGGGCGACGGGATTCATATCCAAAGTGCAAAATGCGATAGTAAAGACCAGGTGTCACTGTTTTACACGGCAGAACAGGGGTTTTACCTGCCCACTGTGCACTGATGCTAGGCCAACATCCCTTTCTCGAGCTTTACAGGCTACAGATCTCGTATGCAGAATGCTTCTAGGCTCGGGGCTCCCATAGATATGGTCAATTCGCGGTGGGGAGTGAGCAACGTGGTGTCTCAAGAGTGCGTCACCCGCATCAAGTCTTTCGCACTGGTCTCTGCTCCAAACATGAACTTTGATTATGCCCATGCACAATGCATATGCATATCGAAGTGCATTTCATACAGGCGCCACGGATGATGTTCGACTTGGAGCAAGGATTGTGATGAGTAACTCTTCCACCCAAATCTGCCTGTCAAATTGATCAGTAGTGGCTCAAGGATATCCGGATTTTACGCAGGTTCGATCCTAATTTTCTGGGACTACTATATTGGTAATTTTGCAGCAGATATAAGCGTATCGACTATGCATTGCTGGCCTCAAACATTTGCTTCTATCAGCGTTTCCTGGGACGGACTTGCGCATGCTCCATCATATGACGGAGCTGAAATACTAAAATCGAAGATAGGAATGTGGCCATGGGTGCGCAAAGTACTTTTCTAGAATTCCGAACACCAATCTAGCTTGCAAGGCAAAGCAAACAAACGTCAACAACTTAGACTTGCCATTTCCTACGCATCGCTGCTCATGTCAGGCTGCCGCAACTGTCGACATTTTTGTGAGTGCTGGCCCGATTGTCGCATCCAACTCGATAACAATACGTGAGTATATCCTTCGAAAGCTTGATATACAACTCTTTCTGACAACAGACTATTAGGCGCACCATGTCACCCACCGCAAAATCGATGTCCACAACTTGTCCATGCATGCTCACATCCAGCGCAGATCAGATCTCTCTTCCTGAGAGTCCTGTGTCTCAATCTACTTTTCGGTCGACCACCGTTCTCACATCCTCAGACAAAACTCGGATAAAGTCCTCCCTGGCGCAAGCTGGCCGCGATCTCACAGAGCTGGATGCCACTCTCGTACACATTGAATCCGTCCGGAAACGACTGCTCTCGAAGCGAGAAGCATTGCAGGCGTTCTGTGATACCCACAATTCGCTGGTTTCCTCACTCCGCTTGATGCCATCAGAAATCCTGGCCGATATATTCTCCTATTTCAAGCCTACTACCAACAAGGATCCGAAAATCCCCCCCGTGCGGATGGGAATCCTTCTCACAACCCATGTTTGTCAACGGTGGCGCCAAATTGCTTTATCAACTCCCTCCCTGTGGGCTGACATCGCCGTCTATGTAAAACAAAAATATGCTAGGCAGGAGGCTGAGCGCGTTAATGTCTGGCTGACGCGTGCCCGAGGCCTACCATTGTCCGTCGACATCCGCTGCGTAGATTACGCTTGCGAAGGACCGTGGAACACTGTTCTTGGAGTTCTTCTTCCAACCTCTCACAGGTGGCGCCATGCCGTCATTGTCTCCGTATCCCAGATCGACCTTTCCAAAATATTGAGGAAGATGCCATTGTTGGAATCCTTGGAACTCATTCCCGATCCCAGACGCCACGTCATAGCAGACACTTTCAAAATCCGATCGATGCTGAGCATGGCGTCACATGTATCCGGTCCTCGGAGCACAAGCCGATTGTCGTGGCCTCGGCTCAGATTTTTCAAAACCAATTGCTGTTTCTCCTCTCAGCAAAGCTTGGCTCTGCTACAGATGATGCCTAACGTCGTTTCGTTTGCGATACATTTGCGCGACGACAGATTCCCAGACGGCACGGAACCAGGCGACGATGAATCAGACGACGCCGAACCAGGGAATGATGAATCAGACGACGCCGAACCAGGGGATGATGAATCGGACAATGACGAATCAGATAACGACGAATCAGACAATAATGAATCAATATTCAACCCTTCCTATCATCTACGACTATCCAAACTCGAGAATTTGGAGCTGTCGTACGGAAACGGCACCGCTGGTTTTTTCGATCGTCTCGAATTGCCATCTTTGACACACTTTAGATTCTGGGGATGTAACGACGAGATTCCTACCGATTGGGACACATCATTGCTGTCCTTAATCCAACGCTCCTCTTGCAAAATCAAATCCCTCATAATCTGTCCTGAGACTGTAGGGGGTCAGACAAGCGTGGTCGATCTACTTCGGGTTACCCCGTATTTGGAGCATCTTGATTTCAATCCTGTTGACAATGGTCACGCCGGCACCGGATGGGGTTTCGGAAAGGTTGTGCAATCCCTGAAAATGTCAGCAGTCAACCTTCTTGCGCCTAAGCTGCAGACATTGATCTTGGCGCACAATAATCAATTTTCGATGCAACCTTTCGTGGACATGGTCGAGTCGCGGTGGAGAGTAGGAGGCGAGGCGTATGGAGGGCCCGTTACTCGCATCAAGTCGATCAAAGTGCGCAATGTTCGAGTCGGTCCACATGAACGACTTGAGGATGCATATAGCGTGATGTTTGCCTCTGCAGGGGCCATTGGCCGCCTAAATTCATATGGGAGTGAGGGTTTGGACATGAAAATGCATTTTTGGCATTATCAAGACAATGGGTTGCACAATGTGGACCATGTGTTTCAGTAGTAATGAGCATGACCTTGTTGAAGTTCTTGATACGTAAATTGATTTCTTGATTCTTGATAGTCACTTGTTGCACCAGAGCGCCGTTGCCACCATCCTCGCCAAGTGGCTGTGCCACCGGCACCGATGTAAATTACCCGGCGAGGTCACGACGCGTCAGTCGGAAGTCCCGCTTGCTACTTACTCGACCATTAACCACCAAGTGCTATCATAACTTATATGGATATGAGTGATACGGAAACCCTCATTGCGCTGGTATCAAGTCTACTCAAGAGCCCATTCCCCGCTGCGCATGTGATCCTCGACACCTTGGTGAAATGCGATGGCAATGTCGAAGTCGCTGCTGAGCAAATCAATAGCACGGGGAAGACCGCGAGGCTGAAGGCCGCTTCTAAGAAGAGGAAGAGCACAGGCGATCTGGATACATGGTTGAAGCCCCCGAAAGCTGCGCGTGCGGACAAGCCTCGCAGCAAAGTGCACGACTCCCATGGGACGGGAGTCGCGTCAGGCAGCAAGGGATCACCAGACGCGATAGGAACTCCGCAAGCCATCGAGCAGCATTCTACCAGTTCTTCCAAACCAGCCTTGACATCGAAGCCGGTCGTAGACCTCATGTCTGTCCTTCGCCAACCCCCTTCTGCACCACAGGGTCCTCCCAAGGTTCCACCACTAACGCTATCGAACCCTTCCCTCGTAGCTCAGCATACCCCGTGCACGCTCCATCTCTCTATACTACCCCCTGAGCTTGCGTGCAGGCTGTTTTACACCATGATTGATGCGTCGGCGGGCTGGAAGAAGAATAAGTGGTGGTTGTTCGATAGGGTCGTTGAGAGCCCGCACCGGACAAGCTTCTATGCGAGGCGATCGAATGGCGTGGACACTGATGAAAATTGGCAGGAGGCTGCGCAGTTTTGGTGAGCCGGCCTTTCGAAATTTGAGGTCATGACTCCGACTCTAATATGTACACGTGCTCGCAGGTACAACGGCCGGCAAACGGAAGCACCTCCCGTCTTCCCGGACGCGATGGAAGAGGCCTGCCAATATGTCGAGAAAGCTGTCAACGATGAGATACGGAATCTTAAGCGGTACCCGCTTGAATGGGGAGGCGAAGGCACTGAAGGACAAGCATGGCGCGCGAATGTTGCTGCGGCAAATTGCTACGAAGGCGGCAAGGACAGTGTCGGGCCGCATTCAGACCACCTCACTTATTTAGGGCCATACCCGACCATCGCATCGCTGAGCCTAGGTGCGTGCTAGGCCGATGCATGCTGCGGTCTTAGGCTGATAACTTCCGCAGGAACGAGTCGTAACTTTCGACTGCGGGAAGTAATACCCAGTGAGGAGCTCGATACCCGCCGCGCCCGCACCTACAATATACCGCTTACTCATAACTCAGTAAGCTTTAGCCTGCTATGACCAGCTAACTCGACTAATTTCTTTCCAGTTGACTGTCATGCACGCATCCACCCAGGAGCGATTCAAGCACTCCATCCCCCCACAGCCCACAATAGATCTATATCGCCCTGCGTATCCACATACCCTCGGCGCGCCTATCGAGCCCTCTAACTGCCGCATCAACATCACATTCCGGTTCTACAGACCGGATTTTCAGCCCGATATGATCCCACGGTGCCATTGCAAAGTCCCAGCGATATTGCGGCCCGACATGAAGCACACAGCAGATAAATACTGGTGGGTATGCTATGCCGGGGCCCAGAACGATGGCAAAGGATGTTCGTTTTGGAGCGTGATGGACATGAAGGCGGAAGGGCGAGGGCCATGTGTGGCAGAGGCGTAGCAGCTGAGAGTTGGGATCTTCCACCGCAAAGCGGATATAGACTGCGATGGATGGGCTGCATTGTAATATGAGCGGTTCATGAAGGTGCGCATTGTGCTCATGTATGCGGGATGAGTTCAAGTTTTGGAGGCTGATCATGTGCGCTTTTTAGATCATCCTCAGTGGATCCTGGATATTAGTTCGGTATATGTATAATAATGCCACGCGGAATCGTTAATGGAGGGCTGGCTCGAACATAATGGACTTGTGAGCAATGAGTAAAAGCTTGTAGTCCCGTGGACCTCCTCATTCCGGTAATAGACCTGCTCAATATTCTAGGCGAAATATGGGATCCCTGTTCGTACTCCACTGCTATAACTGCTCGATAACGCGTGTAATTGTGGGATGCCGCTGTTTAAGCATCTAATGTACATACAACTACCTCGCCCAAGGCCTTATCATTTTGATGTCAGCTTTACCGGTATTAATCACTTCTCCTATCACACTCAAACACGGTTCTTGCCCAAGAACTCGAGAATAACCCCCGCAACCTCCTCCAGATGATTCTCGAGCGGGAAATGTCCCCCATCCACCAAGTGAACTTGAACGTCCTTGACTACCTGCTTGAACGCCTCCGCACCCGCGGGCACGAAAATGGTGTCGTTCTTGCCCCATATAGCGAGCACCGGCGGCTGGCGCTCGCGCAGGTACGCCTGGAACGCGGGATAGAGCGGCACGTTATTGCGGTAATCCAGGATGAGATCCAGCTGGATCTCGGCATTTCCAGGGCGCTCGAGCAGCGCTTGGTCGAGCGTGTATGACTCCGGTGGGATCGAGGCGGGGTTCGCTTCGCCCCCCGTGTACTGTGCAGAACGCAGAACCATTGATCAGCTAAGGCCACCTGATGGTTTGGGGAGTGTGGGCTTACCTGTGACTTGGTGGTCTCGGGGCTGGCGAGCCAATGCATGGACTCACGCACGGCAGGCGAAGGGTCCTTCCAATACGGCTTTATGAGATCCCAGAAGTCCCCAAAGCCTTCCTCAAACGCGTTCCCGTTTTGAGATATGAAGGCGGTGATCGCATCGGGGCGAGCCAGCGCCAGCCTAGCAGCGGCAGTTAATAATTACAGAGTCAGTCATGATTCAGCAAAAGTTACAAGACGGAAGCTCACCTCAAGCCAGTGGGCGCACCATAATCGAAGATGTAGATTGCGAATTTGTGCAGCTCGAGGGTGTGCGTGAACGCCTCAAGGGTCTTGGAGAGGTTGTCAAATGTGTATTCGTATTTACGCGATGCGGGGACCACGGTAAATCCGAACCCTGGGAAGTCCGGGGCGATTACTCGGTACTTGAGAGCGAGCGCGGGAATGAGGTGGCGGTACTGATGCGAGGAGGTTGGGAACCCGTGCAGGAGGAGCACGACGGGTGCAGCGGGGTCGCCGGCTGAGCGGTAGAATACCTCGACACCGTCGACGGCAACGGTAGAACAAGTGGTGGCAGGTACAGACATTGCTTTGATTACTTTGGAAGAGGATGTTCTGGAAGTCGGTTGGATGACGAGACAGGACGTGAAAGTGCTCGCATTTATGCTCATGTAGTGCTGAATCAGCTCTCCGCGATTGCACTGTGCTGAATAATGAAATGATTTGCATTGACGAATCTTTCAAAGATTATGAGGGGGATAGCACATAATTTATCATGATTGGTAAGAGAAGTCACGAGTTCGGGCGAGTTCACCTCGAATGCACATGTCGCGGCGTAGAGTTCTTGCGGAAATAACGTGAAGATTTCGGGGATGGGCTCGCCAAGAGCCATACGTTGACGATGTCGAGGACCCGCTGGATCGTAATTAGTAATACAGCTGCAGCCAAATTACAAAGAACAGACTCGAACTTCCTGCGGCCTTGACTCGTACCATAGAAACTTGTATGTCGAGTTCGTATGGATAATAGGTCACGAGTGGAGGGTGCCATCACGAAGTAGTCGCGAATGTTACAAATAAATGGCAAATGCCCCGCGTTTACCTGAACAGACCTGAACATTGGAAATATATCATGTTTTCAATGATGCATCAATTCCTCCGACCCGGGCGTCATGAGCACATGTATTGTGCCTGTGGGGAATGGTCCTTCTTGTTGATGCAAAATGACGGTAGTAGGCACAGAATAATGATATTATATGAAAGCTCAAATAGAGGGTACCCCAAGAAAATATCTCCACTAATTCACAATGCAACTGCAGTCGCCCCCGCCGCCGCCGCCACCGCCGCTACATTCACCGCCGCCTCTGCATACGCCACCGCCGCCTCTGCCTCTGCCACTGTCACTGCCGCTGCCTCCGTAGCCACTGCCGCCGCATTCACAGCCGCCTCAGCAGCAGCAGCCACCACTATTGCAGCAGCCGCCAAGCTGTTCTCCCTGGCCTGGCGCTGTTCCCTCATACGTTGCATGGACAAGTCACTGTGAAGGGGGACCGCGACGGTGCCCCTGTCGCGCCTGAATATCTGACTGTCATAAAGGGTGAGATGGCGCTCAGGCAAAGCATTGGACAGTACTACTCACGTGTTCCACCATTGCAGTAGAAGCACAATATGTTCGGCGGCGACAGGTCCGGGTGGGGTCTCGAAGTAGGCCACCACTGCGGCGTAGAAATCGATGTAACAGAAGTCCATGTCCAGGGGGTTCCAACTGGAAGCACTGGAAAGCGCGAATCGGAGCTGGAAAGGGTAGTAGTGTTGTCAGTGAAGTTGCCGCTGGGAGTTAACAGTGCTTTACCTGTACAGCGACGTAGGCTATGGAGCGTCCGGTAACAGACTTGAGGCCAATCTTGCTGGCCACATTTTGTTTTGTGGCTGGTTTTGTCGTGCGGCGCCTCTTTGTGGGTGGAGCTGGTGATTCCTCAGGCTCTTTGTCATCGACTGCCGACGAGGGAGAAGTGAAAATGCATTTATAGGCCTGCATACACGTTAGAGTGAGATGTTTGCAGAACAGTGTGGATGTCACCTTGACCATGAGGGCATTTTTCCACAGTCCCTCCTCTAAATTGTCTGGGTTGCAAGTGAAGTTGGCGTAGCAGATGTTGGGCCAAGACGATGCCGTCACCGCATATTGCTCATCGCCTGCACGTATGGCTGCCCGCACGCTGGAGGAGATGCGATGGCAGTCAGCAGGGGGACACAGACGACATCATGAGCACTCACGCTTCATCGTCCCAGTCGAACTCGACGGGGCACAGAAGTCTGCCGGTGTGAGCGTTGTGGAACCCGCGTCCGTCTTTGGTGCTTGCAACGAGACTGGGTGCAGAGGGCCCAAAGATCTCGTGCAACCACATCACGACCGTGCGTTTCAGGGTCAAAGCGTCATCGCCCCAAGCCGAGTCTGCACCTTTCAGCAACTTGCAGATTGAAACGAATGTCAGTTCCAAAAAATGTTTTGGGGTTATTTGATATGCCCACTCACGTTTTCGTATAAGGCTCCTAGATCGTTTTGCTCGATGAGCGGGCTGACCACCAGCGGGATGAATTGGGTAAGCTGATGGTATGCCTTCTGCATTACACCGTCACTGTAGAATTGTGTGTGAGGGGCATGGAAAGGTGTTGAGAGGCAAGTCAACATACTCTTTGTCGGGCTCTTTGCCTGAAATCTGAGCGGCGACATATCGGATGTTGCACGCAACGAGATCACTGGGAGCATAGAACATGTGAACAATCCTTCGGAAACCTCGACCGAGGTTTCTCTGGCGCACTCGAAGTTGGCTGGGGAAGGTTGTGAGCTGCAAAGTAAGTGAAGCCTCTTTTACACGACTTACATTTTGTCGGGAAGCTCGCTCCCAGCTGCTGTGATCGCCTCCAGAGCGGAGTATTTGCGCTTCCATACATCGAGTTCTGCAGTGGTGCCAGATGTAGTGGCCATGAGGGACAATTGCGGGGCAGAAGACCTTGCTGGTATGTCCGAAAGATCTAAGTCGCGGGGCGGATAGGGAGCCGTCAATGAATGAGAGGGAGCGAAGTGGACGTATAAGTAGAAGTTATATGTCGAAACATGGATATCAAGTCAGCGGTCAAAGTGGAAGGTGAAGATACGCATCGGTTGGGTATCGGTCAACTTATTGGTTGCGGTAAACGATCTCACTAGTACTTCGTTGAACGCTATCTTTCTCCTTAATTTCGGCTATAATTACATAAGGTTCTACAGGCGTAAATATCCATTCAATACGGTATTGAGAGACTCGGGGAACGTACCTACTACCTTAGGCCTAATAGGTCCTGTCTTACATGTTACATGGGCGCAAGGTTTCGCAACTATGTGATAGGATGCGCTTCAGTCGGGCTGCTCAATTCTAACGTTCACGTTCAAAACTCCTACAGATCCCGAAAAGCTTGATCATCGGTTGCGGTGATGTACGGCACTTGAGTTTTGAACGTCACGGTGAACATGAACATGAACATGATCATGATCATGAACGTCACTGAACATGAACGTGAATATGAACGTTGTCGTAAGAATTGAGCAGCCCTAGTGTGAGAAGTCTTTGGGCCGGTTGCACACGTAAGTACCGAACATGATGACTTTGATCCTGCCGGCCATTCTTCTTGTCTGACAGTGACACATCAACAGTTGTGGAGTCTGCGGATTGCGACGGTGTGTTGACGATGTGGTACTCGTGTAGAAAGTGAATTCAAGAGGTATGAGACTATCAAATCATGAGAAGTGATTATGAGAGCGATTGGAATGCCCTCACGCTATTGGATGGTTGTCCGCCCCGACATGTCGTCTGTAACTTGATGTTGTTCAAGGACGTCGGCGGGCCACTCGATGTGTAGTTGGTATGAAGCGGGCGAGCATCGGCCCGGAATGACTCAGCCACTGCTTGAACGGGCAACTCGAGTTGCCTCAAAGTTGACTTCAAGTTCTCGGCAGTTCACTGGTTCATTGTCATTCTCGTCATATTTCCTCTACTCTGCAACTTTGCTCAGTCTTTGGCTTCTGAAAACTGTTCAAACTTACTCGTAGAACCATTGCAAGTGACTTGAAGGTTGACCTTTCTGGCGGAATAACATGCATCCATCAAACCCCCAAAGAGTCATGCATGCATAGTGATCACTGATCGCAACGGTCATCTTTGTTCTAGCTACCCGCGATGCCTCTCTTACCCAGTTCTTGCACACTGTGCTTCTTATCCTGCGGCATATGCGCACCGAGTCGTACAGAAGCTCGTATGTGCAGCGCGGTCCCGGGTCTGCTATCTTAGCCATGCGAACCTTTTGATTGCCTGAAAATGGAAGCACACGAAAACGCAGATGTCGGGGACTTCGAAACGATCAACGCAGCATATCACGATCCAATGTCGCGATCGCGATGCTAGCTTCCTGTTCGGGACCAGGTGGACGCGGTGCAAGACGCGAGGCGGCGACGGGAAATCGTGACAAAACGCGATGCACACCAACGTGTGCTACATTGACTCTGCTCCATCTCCATGCGCGCTGACTCATTCGCACTCTGCTATAAGATGGTGCTCAGAATCACTGCAGTTTCTTCACGTAGTCACTTCCATCTCTGCTCACTTAGGTCATCCTCCAAGCTCTCCTCGCAATGTTCAATTTCAAAGCCCTCACTTCCGCGATTGTTGTCTCCTTCGCTGTCTCAGCGATTGCCGGCCCCGTTGCCCGCGAGAACTTCACCACCCACCCGATCACCAAGAAGATCGGCAAGTCCATCCCCGCCACTGTGGCCAAGGACCAGGCCCGTCTCTCCAAGTTCAACGGAGCGGCGTCCACCTCTGCGACAGTCACCAACGATGTTGACAGCTACATCGCCAAGGTCACCGTCGGATCCCAGACTGTGAGTACAGCAGTTTATAATCAATACGACTCGTGCTAATCAACGCAAACAGTTCGATTTGATCGTCGACACTGGCTCGTCCAACACCTGGGTTGGCGCCAACACCAAGTACACCGGATCCGGCACAAACACCGGTAACTCAGTGTCTGTTTCCTACGGATCGGGCTCCTTCAAGGGAACCGAGTACACCGACTCCGTCACCATCGGCTCTGCCACCGTGGCCAAGCAGTCCATCGGCGTCGCCTCCAGCTCCACTGGCTTCACCAGCGTCGACGGAATCGTCGGGTTCGGACCCGTTGACCTCACCGAGTCCACCGTCGAGTGAGTATTATCCTGCAACGTTGTTCTGTCCAAATTCTGATATATAATGCAGCGGCGAGACCACGGTCCCTACCTTCATGGACAACCTCTCCTCCACTGAGATCCTTGGTGTCTCATTCGCCCCTGAGAGCGGCTCATCTGACGACTCCGCCAACGGCGAACTCACCTTCGGTGGAACGTAAGTCTCAGCTCGCACGCCCTCTTTCAACATATATTAATCCACCCATAGCGACTCTTCCAAGTACACCGGATCCATCACCTACACCCCCAAGTCGACCTCGAGCGACTTCGGCCCCTACTGGGGAGTGACCGTCTCCTCCATCGACCTGGGCTCCACCTCCCTCGCATCGTCCGGCGGCGCCATCGTCGACACCGGCACCACCCTCATCTACATCCCCACCTCCGCATACAACAAGTTCCTCTCCGCCGCAGACGGGACGACCGACTCCACCACCGGGCTCGCCAAGTTCACGAGCAAGCCCACCGACACGTTCTCGTTCACCATCGGCGGCACCAAGCTGTCGCTGACCCCCGCGCAGTACCTCGTGCCCAGCGAGCAGTACTCCAACTTCGGGATCTCCGGCAGCGACTACTACTCGTGGATCGGTGACGGTGGAGCGTCGAGCGTGGACTTCATCATCGGGCAGAAGTTCCTCGAGAACTACTACTCCGTGTTCGACACCGCGAACAAGCAGGTCGGCTTCGCCACCGCGGCTTAAATGCCGTGCTCGCGCGCCGTTTTATCGTTCCTCGCATTTGCATTGTTATATAATCATCATTTATTTGTTGTTGTGCCACCACTGGAATCGAATTGTTTGCTGTACTCATCTCTGCTCGCGGCTACTCTCGGGTTCTTGTTTGCATCATGCGATGGTAGTTCATTTTTTACTATCATCCGTCGATATCACACGGCGGCTCTGACCTGTCGCCGGCCCTAATTATTGGTTTAGCTGCAACCATTGTAATTTTTCCAGGAGCACTGGACACAATACTTCAGTTCAGCCGTTGTCATATGGTAATTGCACGGAAATCACAAGCTAATGTAGCGGTCACGGCACATCCCACGGGAGAAGTTTGGGTGAAGGTATTGGGTAGTTGAGTCAATCAGAGTCACCATTTGGGGGTGCAGTCGACGAGACCAAAGTAGGACTTTGTAATTTGCGAAACAAAGACGGCCAAACGAGGTTCATGAATTTTCAAGTGGCAGTCTGGGCGAGAACTCTGGGTTTGCTCTGAGCGCCGATAAAGTATTTTTGCCACACACGCTCACGTGCCACAGCTCATTTCAGTCGCGTCAGTTTCAATCCTGCGTTTCCTGCCACTGAACGTTGACCGTCATTCCATTCGTACAAAGCCAGAACACAAACCTCCAATCTGGTCCCAGGAGTGCGTCCCCGGAGCATGCTGACCCAAACAGATGTTATAGTCAGCGGAGGTCTATTTGTTGCCCTCGTGGTTGCATTATCGGTGAGCAATGCTGGAATCCCAATGACCTGGAGCTCAAATGCATTCGTCACAGGCAATGTACGTCGCTCGAGCAAAGGTGGGACATCCTTTGGTCAACATTTCTGTAAGTGATTGTGTATTTCTCGAGCACTGAGATGCTCACTATTGTTAACTAGTCCGCAACCACGGTGTAAGCGTCGCAACATGTCTCGCAGCCCTTTGACTAACATGTTGGCGAGCTTAGTGCACTCGTAGTGGCATGCTTTCTATGGCGTGTACTAGGGCAGGTAGACAACAGCTCCCCAAGAGGGTTGCCTGGATACCAGTGGTTCGCGGCGTTCGTGACGGGTTTGCTCTGCCAGGTCAGATAGCCTTCGCTCTGATAGCATCTGAATTGATCCAAATGTTCTTCAGGGTATTGTATCTGGCGTACTGTCATACCTGTGGGCTACAACACAGAGGCCGGCTGGGCCAAAATCGGCGACTCGGTGTCTGGGCATGCTCTGCTCCGCCTGGAATATCGTCCACATCTCCGTCACTACAGTCGCCATGTTTGGAGCGTTTCCAGAGGCGTCTATTGATAGGGTTGTACAGTTGCTGCTGGCGGGATCTGCTGTCGAAGAAATGCTCATCAGCTGCTCCTGCCTCCTTTTTACGTGGTCAATGCGCGGCTCGCTTTTTCGTGCTAGGCATGCCATACTTATGTTTGACTGGTTTCTCTCAAGTAAGCATCCATCACCATGACTAGTAGATGGGCACTGCTAATAGTTCTTCACAGTCGGCTGCTGCATCGGGATGTGAGTTCCTCCCCAATCATTCTAGTCAATCTCGCATTTTGAGCTCATTCAATTTGGTCAGGTTGCTGTCATTTGTGTTGATCATCTGCGTATGTGATTCCATTTATCTTGCCCGAAGACTTCTCAATTGTGAGTACCTTCAATAGCGAGAAAAGTCGTACGATGTTGCTTGGGACATCATTTCAATGCTCTCTCCCCTTTGTAAGTCTCGTTTACATCTTCAAACTTCCACATGAAATGAAGCTCGACGCTCACATAGCCACATACAGACAGAGTAGCTTTTCTCGTTGCACAGTGCGTCTCGTTTCGTACCTTCTCAGCCGGCGCGCCTCGCTGACTTCAAAACCTCCTCGCTCAGCCTGTGTTACCAACGATGGGTCCTGGTAGATATGATGACGGGATCGGATCTGCAAACAAGGGTGTATCCGTCGTTGTCTGTGACTATGTTCACGACTGGCACGGATGCATTACCTTATAGCAGTGAATGCACGACCATACCACCAATCCGGACTACCAGTATGACTGACTCGCTGGGTTCGGCTGGTGGTTCTGTAGCACTGCCCGCAGTCCCGCCGCACCTGACCCCGGATTGGCACCACTTTCCAGACAGCCACGATGTAGGTGACATCCTGTCATTCACCAACACCGCGACTGAACAATGTGAATAGGACAAGAGCTCCGATTCCTATCCGTTATTGGATATGTCCATACTCACCACTGGCACGGGCGGCGCAGGCGCGACTGTATCACACAACGTGACTGGTTCGTCAAGTCCGGGCGGCAGGGCCTCGATGATGCCCGCACTCCCGACGGATCTGGCCACGAACCAACACCACTTGCCAGACAAACATGTCGTGAGTGACCCCTTGCCAGCTGAACGAGTTTCACTCACCGCGAGCAGTGAGATAAAACACGTACAGCCTTTTTGGCTCTTCTCATTTCCCCCTCATCTTTCTCGTCCTCACCCTATGCATTTCTTTGCTATCGCTTTCTTGCTCCCTCGTTTCATATTGGCATCGTTTACCCCTGGAGGGCACACAAGACTAGCACTGTGGCTGAGCGAGTTTCACTCACGGCGAACAGTGAGAGAAAACAGGTACAGCCTTTCTGGTTTCTGATGAATCACGTACTGCCCTTGATCAAATAAGCACGGCACATGAGATAAGATCAAGGGATCTAAAACCTCAAGAAATCCAAATGACGAGAAGGCCCATGTGTGTCGCATGTGCGGCAGCTTGGCCTGATCCAGAGAGTTGTTGAGATTCTCGAGAAGATCGAAGTAGAAGAGCTAGAGGGAATGCATTTTCACAATCTTGATCGCGCCACTGACCAAGCATAGCTGCAACTACCCCTAACTAATACACTCTCACCGGCGCGCCGCCGCCATTCAATGCTTGTGCTGCTGCATTTTGACACTTGTACGCAACTTGTATGGCTTATAAACTTTGACAGTCAAACCTCCTCCCTGCCTGGACATATGTAAACCACTGGGACACTTGATATCTTGAGAGCTTGAAACCGAGGCCGGCTGGGCCAAAATTGACGACTCGGTGTCTAGGCATGCTCTGCTCCGTCTGGAATATCGTCCACATCTCCGTCACTATAGTCGCCATGTTTGGAGCGTTTCCGGAGGCGTCTATTGATAGGGTTGTACAGTTGTTGCTGGCGGGATCTGCTATCGAAGAAGTCCTTATCGGCTTCTCCTCTTGTTCACGTGGTCAATGCGCGGCTCGCTGTTTCGCAATAGGCATGCCATACTTCTATTTAACTTGTTTATCTCGAGTAAGCATCCATTGCCATGACTAGAAGATGGGCACTGCTAATAGTTCTTCATAGTCGGCTGCTGCATCGGGATGTGAGTTCCTCCCCAAGTCATTCTAGTCATTCTCCCATTCTGAGCTCATTCAATTTCCCCAGTGTTCCGTTTTCTGTTTCATTCTCATACCCTATGCATTTCTTTGCTATCACTTTCTTGCCCTCTCGTTTCCTCTTGACATCGTTTCCCGTCACCGTTTCCCGTCCTGCTAGCCCATCTCTCCGTACTTCTGGCTATCCTCGAAACTCTCCACCCTTTCCCTTTGTTTGTACTGCCCTGAACCACACCTGGAGGGCGCACAAGACGCTGGCACCGTGGCTAAGCGAGTTTCACTCACAGCGAACAGCAAGGGAAACCAATTTAGCCTTGCTCGCCCTTTCCCCTTGTTCCTCATGAATCATGCACTATGGATCAAATAGGGACGGCGCATGAGATAAGTAAGATCAAGCCAAAGCTCATAGCAGTTGGATCTAAATCCTCAGGCGCCGCGGGGATTTTCGAATTGTGACAAGCCAAATGAAGAGACATGCGCGTTGCATGTGCGACAGCTTGGCCCGAGCCAGAGAGTTATTGAGTTTCCAGATAACATCGGACTAGATGAGCTCGAGGGAATGCATTTTTACAATCTTGATTGCGCCACTGACCAAGCAAAACGAACTGCCCCTGACACTCTCACCGGGGACCACGCTATTATCATTTATAATCTTGACTCTTGTGCTGCTGCATCTTGATTCTTGTGCGCAACTTGTACAACTTATAAACATTGACGGCCAAACCCTCCTCCCTGCCCGAACATATGGGAGATAGCTCCTGGGGTAGGCAAGTATGTCTCCGAGTCAACCCCTTCGAAGAACACCATCCCGCCCATCGCGAAAATGCACCATGGCATGCTCCGAGCTTTGATTCGGGATTGCTGACCTATTCAGGTGATGAGGTTAACCAGCCTCCCAGCGTTTCGACCAGTGGGCTGACAGTCATTTCGTCGACCTCCCTCGCTGTTGCAAAACGTATAAAGCTAGCCCATAATACGCCCTAATTCTTCAGCTCGCTCAGATTTTTATCAGCAGGACCGACCACATTTTCTACAGAGTTCGTGCTACAAGAATTTGCACGGATCCGACTTGAACCCTCCTCTACATCATGCCGCTCTCTTATACGGCCTCGTACGTGCATGTATTTCCCAGCCCTTTGCCACCACTTCTAACACCGGCATCGTGCCGCACTGTCAAAAAAGTACTGTCAACACTCGCATCCAGGGGCTAATTTTTTTCAGGTCCCTTATCTTGGGCGCATACCCTCTTCGTGGCTTGAGGGTTTAGCTAGTAAATGTGCGTTTTCAAGTTGAAAACTCCGCCTTCGCCCATCTTCATCTCCTGGAATCTGCACGGTGCGTTCTCCTCTTTACATCACTACATGTAACACCGCCCCATCCGACATCGCATATCTCGACGGAATATCGAGAAATAGATACACATTCACGACAACATCCCACGAAAATTGGCCAGGCACGAGCTTTACACAAGTCCGTCTCTCAATCTGCTATTATCGAGTACAGCTGTTATGAGAGATGCTCCGGTGTGGATGGAAATAAATGGGGCTGAGAAGACGAACAAAAATGGGCGCCCTGTCATTTTGCCAAGTGCTGGTGGTATCAAGTTCAAGGTGAATTTGAGTTTTGCATCTGTGATCCAGGCGAATGGCTGATGGCGATTGATTCGATTCCAGGCGTCCCTACCCCTCCCACCTCCTCAACCCCCACGACAGAAACAAAGGACATCCTGATAAAGCACGAACATTTAAACATACCAAGGTAAAAGACCTCCCATCAATATCCCACAGATACGCGCTCCGCATTCAGTAATCCATGCACCAAGAATCTGCGGTCATGCCGCAGCGACGATGCTTCAAGCAAGTATAGCAAATCCTAGACTCCCAAATAGATATGCGATCTTACGCCCTTTTACGCCCCATCCCATCGCTCGACCTCCACAGCGCAGAGATCATCCCACGCTGCTTCCCATCCGTCCTCTTGCAGCCACGGCTGCGCCATCCACCGGTTCAACGCGTCCTTTGACACATCGAAAGAGACGCTGTGACTGCGGAGAGAGTCCACGATCTGAGTGTGCATTTGCAGAGACCGGTGGTAAGGGATCAGTATGGCGGGGATTGAGGTTGCTGTTGTTTGAGCATGGGCGTTAGTGACGAGAGCTGGCAGGACAGGAACGTATATAGCTCATGCACCGAATTTCTCGAGGGGCCAGGTGACCCACATGGGCTCCTCATGGACCCATGTCCACCCCTTGGCCTTGTGCGCTTCAAAGACGAGCGATTCGATGTTGTCTACTAGGGTAGATAGTCTTCGAAACTGTTTTTGCTGCAAGTCGGTTAGTCCACTTGTCGTTGTCCAGGTGAGTCGGTGATAAAACCCTCATAACGACTCACGAGCTTGACCAAAACTGAATCAAGCACGGATATAGACCGCTCCATTATCTCGATCTGTGATCCTACGATGCGCGATTGCGGCTCTTTGTCTGCGGGGACCTGTGCCAACGCATTGCTTTTGTCCAACTAAATGAGCCTCTCGCCAATGTAAAAGGGCGCTGGTTTACGCACTCTAGATTGGTTCGGGCGTCGATCAAGGCTTTTGCGGCTTTTGCTCCATCGATGCACACGATATCGTCCCAAGTCTCGGTGACCTTTCTGATTTCTTGCAAGTTTGTGCGCAGTTTCCGATGGAAGGGTAATTCATTAGCACGCGAATTAGATGGAGAATTTGGGGTTGATGCGTTTCTGGGGCGAGCTACAGGGGAAGAGGATGGGCTGGAGGGACCACGAAAAGATGCCAGACGGCCGCTCATGATAACGGAACATCGGACTGGGCGCCTAAACAGACAGCGGGTGGAACTCCGAGTCGTTGAACATCAGTGATTGGCGTCTTAGAAGTCTGACCCCCTACTAGTACTTGGACACTCGTTAGATCGCTTTTCACCACCATGGACTCGAAAGGCACACTTCAACCAGACGTGCGTTTGTCTCGTCGCATGCTGAGTAAGTCTTCACAGATCCTGGATACATGGCGATAAAGTAATGGCACTGACGCTCTATCTTTCAAGTCTCTATCTTTCTTTTCGCACTAAGTGCTATGACACTTTGGCTTGGGCTAGACGTGTACTTGCACCCAAATATATCCCATAGGTCTCCCGATTTCACCCACCTCGGCCGCCACTGCGCCCATACATCAGCCATAGGCCCCTCCGAATACCATGCGCGCCAGAAAGCCCTGGCCAAAAGGCTGCAGGCAACCAACGCATCTGCCTACATTGCCGAGCCAGGAGCGAATGCTCACTTCTTTGGCAACATTTCAAAGTCCCATTGGGGGCTATCCGAGCGCCCACTTCTGCTCATTATTTCTCCAAACGAAGGGGAAGCGAAAGTTACGGTGCTAACCCCCGCCTTCGAAGCCAGCAGGGCAAAGCTCCTTCCCATCCCCTCTGCGTTCCAGATCGAGTACGTTGAGTGGGCGGAGGACAAGAATCCGTACGATGTGGCTCTCCGCGCCGTCTTGCAAGGTCAATTAGGACAGGAGTCACAAAGCCAGACGATCTTCGTAGACGGTGACATCCGCCATTTCATCGTCGATGGGCTTCAGGATGCCGCGCCGTCTTATAATGTCGCCTCTGCACCAATGGAGGTTAGGAGCCTCCGCGAGCGCAAGTCTAATGCTGAGATTGACCTTATGAAATGTGCCAATGAGGTTTGTGTCGCCACGTCACCCCTTTAGCCGTTTGATCAAACGTCTATCTGTACTTAGGTGACAGTGCTGGCTATCAGGGCTGTGCGCGAGCATATGTACATTGGCATCCGCGAATCACAAGTACGCGCATTGCTAAGCACCGCACTCTTTGCCGCGGGTATCACAGAGTCCTGGATGCTCGTTCTTTTTGGTGGTAAATGCGTCCACCCCTCCTACTTATCTCTCATTGACGCTCTGTTGCAGAAAACGCCGCTCTCCCACACGGTCGTGGCTCTGATCGGACCCTTGAGAAGTCAGATTTCACACTTATTGACGCAGGCGGCCTCCTGCACGGATATAGCAGCGACGTCACACGTGTAAGTCAAGCCTCACAACCCTCTGTCCCTACTTACATATGCCTGTCTCCGTAGACCTTTGCGCTCTCGTCTAGCGAAATCCCTTTATCAAATCTGAAAATCTGGGATGCAGTCAAGGAAGCGCAAAATATCGCAGCTGCCACTGCGCGTGCGGGCGTAGTAACAGGCAAGGTCGATGAGACAGCGCGTGAGTATCTCGCTACCCTGGGGTACGCGCAATATTTCACGCACCGCCTGGGCCACGGGATCGGCACAGAGACACACGAGCAGCCTTACCTCCGCGGGGGGTCCCAGGATGTAATACAGACGGGACACGCCTTTTCGAATGAGCCGGGGGTGTATATTGAGGGCCAGGTGAGTTAGCTTTGCATATTACGATGCCGAACTGTGAAAAGGAATACTAAGACTGACTTGTATAATAGGTCGGCGTGAGGCTGGAAGACTGCTTCTACATTAGCGGGGATGGTGCGCCTGTGTTTTTGACGGCTGGGGTTGGTGGCCAGGCGGAGGATGCATGGCACCCGTAGAATCTGTCTTCCGTTGTTGTCTGGGGTGGCTAATTCCTCTCACCCCTGTGCTTGATTAAATTGACTTGTTTGGTTTGTTTTGTTCCTTGCCAATGGAACTTTAACATTTAGACAAGCCAACGTTTATGGCCAGGCCACATGTAGCTATTTGTGAGCTTCACCCTCCAAGCTGCAAGATGTCCGAGTCATACAATGGTTGGAACTAAGAAAGGGTTACAAACTAATGCCACTTCCAGCGAATGTTTACAAAACTACATTCGAATATCATGATGTTGGTACAATCGAAGAGAAAGGCAGCCATGGGCATCTTACAGGAACCACATGCGGTGTTCAAGTTTTTCTTGCAGAGGCTTGAAGCGCGATTTCCAGACTTCGATATTGAACTCGTCGTTGTCACTCACAGTGGACTCAGTCCCCGTGAAATCTTGGAACTGGTATTTGGCATGCGTGCACGCTTTCTGGATTAAGAGGATGTCAGTCAACACTTGAAGTACAATGATGGAACGCTGAAGGCAAACATCGGCATCTGGTTCACCATAGTATCAGTCAATCTCAAAAACGCAGTGATAGCGGACAAAGCGAACTCACAATAAGTGGGGGCCGGAATAGATACGCTCCGAGTACATGATGCGTATGAGTGACAGAATGCGAAGGTGAGTTCTTCCAAGCTTAATTTAACAACATGAGCTGGCGCAAAGACCATGTCCGCCGAGGGATAGAATGGTTTACTTACATGTGTGGGAAACCATTGAAGTTCTCATCTCGCAGTACGATGTAATGGGCGGGGCGGCTAGCTTTGGACGAGTTGTTGGCATCACGAATGGCTACTTTAAATAGAGATACTTACTTCCTTGTATACCTGCAAATAAGAGTTGTTGGCATCGCAAACGGTTAGGCCACATTGAGTTACTCACTGCCATGGGACTGCAAATAGAAGTCGCGACGGCCAGACGCAGGGGTGAAAGGACTTTGAAGACCTTCACCGGCCAAAAAACCCGCAGGACAGTTGCCATTCCGATCTTCCCCCCTGATGCGTCCACTTTAGCTCCGATGATAACAAGCTGTTTGCACGCTCGGGCTTACATGCCATTCTTTGGGAAGAAACGAATGTGATGTCTATAATCGTTTAATTCAGAACGTCAGATCGGGCAGACGTAGCGATTACTTACCCCTTGCCAACTATGATGAAAGTCAGCTTAGGCTTGGCGGCTGTGGGCTTGAGGAGCCCTTTCGAGACCCAGAGGGCGTGGCACTCGTCAATTGCAGCTGAATGAAGCGGTGAGCAAGTATGCAATGCCAGAAAAGCAGTGTGCATGGACCTAGCACCGCCTCGATTTCTGTCTGTTGAACGATGTCATATTCACCCTCGGACACCCCATCTCGATAGAAAATAAGTCGGGCAGGTGGCGCCCTGGCGCTATCGGCGAAATCGAAAATGGCAAACTAAAGGAAGAATGAGACACAAATGGCGTTCTGGTCAATATAACATGCACTCACTTTCATCATGCCTTGGAGTTTTTCTATTATTTCGACCCGAGGTGGCTGAACCGTCGCCCGTGCTTTGAATTTCACCAGATTAGGTTCATGACTCCATGTCAAGGCAACGATAGAAGGTTGCTGGGCGCCTGGTCCCGGGTGGGAAACATCAGCCCCTGCACCGTGTTAGTGATGCAAAAAAGTAGCAGTAGTCAGGGTCTTGGCTTCACCGATTAACATGACGGGTGTCTTCTTAAGTTCCATTATAGCAGGACTGTGGGGTACCAGGTTGGATCCGCGGAGCCTTGCATTGATCCTGAAATCGATGTGTCAGATACTGAGGTACAAACTATGGGCAAATTTTACTTCAGCGCGATATTGTTCAGGTACTGAGGCTGAACTTTGGAGATTTTATCGACCAGCTGTTGTTGCAAGCTGGTCAGTTGGTTGCCGTTAGAACAGTAAACCGAACGAGACCTACCACGCACTGACTGAGAATTCCCATTCTAACATCGCAAGTGAACTTAATCTTGCGATACAGATCTGCCGCCGCAGAGGCATCTCCGGGAAGGAGGCACAGTAATATCTGTGGTGCCGGTTCTACCTGTAGAACCTGCAATAAAAGTGTTCAATTGAAAAAGGTCAGAACTTTTGGTAGATACAACCCACTCTTTCAAGATCGTGTCCATTGCTTCGCCTATATTCGCGCTCGACTGGACCTGTATCATCATCAGCAGTTTGAAAAGGGGATAAACAGATTTCGTTGGCACCCACTCATTCCTGTACCACGCCACCTCGGATTGAGACGAAAATATGTGAAGACATTCTTACCAATGCTTACCTAGCGATTTAAACATGGCATTTAGGCCTTCGTAGATGGTTGTCAGTCTATTATCGGGGCTATGTGAACAGTCAACGATGGTGAGCCTGGTAAATCCGGGCGCGGCTTCGTAGAACTGCTTGTTTCTCATGTCCCACCTCCCGTGCTCTGGATTAACAATCTGACAAGAGATTGGTATCAGTTAAAGGTGAAAATGTGAAGGGGTTAGAAAAATTAACGTACTTGTCCACGGCCGAATGTCAAGTTCGGGGGTTTGACGACATTTCCATTTATTTCTAGCAGGTCTGGAGCTATACTCATTCCCGCAATTTTGAGGAACGGCGATGACGCATAGTCCACGCCCTGCGATATGCATCAATGCGAGTCAATATTTATCGTAGCCAAAGAGGTACGCACTGGAGAAGAGATGGCTCCCGGTTTGCCATGTCCAATGCCGTTCATTATCGTGTTCATGCGCGCCTGCGGCGCCTTCGTGGCGAGAGGTACAACTTTGGCGGTAGCATCCGGCGACAATTTCTTCTTGTACAATTGGCCACCGAGGACCTTGCACACTTGGATAGGGAACACGAGGCGACGATCCTTTGATCCCGCAACAATACCGAAAAACTTTGGGTTACTGATGTTGATTTTGTGAGCATCTTTATAGTGTTTCTGAAAGACGCGATTAATTCCAAGGCCTCTCAAAGTTTGGGGCGATCTTACCGCCACAGTCAGTTCCTCCTGATCATCCTTTGTGAAGACATACTCTCCAGCATAGGGTTGCAGAGATTGAATCTTGATGCGTTTCTTCAAGTGAGGTACGGTGACAAAAAGACCTTTCAAGAAGCTCTTGACTTTCTTGAACTTCTCATCTCCTTCATTGAGTATGAGATCGTGCAGGTTGCGTGTCTTCAAGAACGCCATCACGACGTCCGTGAGCTCGCCACTGTGGTACCTGCCTGTATGTCAGTAAACACGGCGAGAAAGTAGTTGAGACACGTACATGATCCCATTAGTGACATCAACGTTCACAAGCAGACGGTCCACCGCGGGGCGAATGCTCCTACATAATGGGCGTTAAGATTTGTCGTTTCTCTAGTCGTAAAATCGACTGACTGGAAGATTCCTTGCCAGAACTCGAGCCCTCCACCGATATCACCTGAATGCCGACCATTTAGTACTGAGTCATCGGCGCCTGTTTAGATAACTCACGTTTGTCAAAGCTGGTAAGCATCTTGCGCGCCGCGCGGACGTAGTTGACCTCTTGAGAACCGGCACCCGCTTGCATACTACAAACGCTCGCTCAGTGCTAATGTATATGCATATCAGGCTTAAATCGTGACTTACAGCGAGGGCGCGGCTTGGATAAGGAGATTGGTCAGATTGATCGCGACTTCCGACGCTGAGCTTTCCTTTTCTTTGCAGCGAAGGACGGGATAAAGTATTCTGGGGCGATGAAGTTTCAAGAGCTGTAGCATTATCAGACGAGAGATTACTCACCCAAAGTCGACAGTCTCCGCTATCGTCAGGGCCACGCGGATGGTGAACTTTCCAATCACAAACTGTATTGAAGAATGATAAGTCACCATGGAAAGAACGGCGAAACCCCAAGTCAGCTCACGGATCCCGTGTTCCCGTCTGGGAGCTGCAGCTGGCGAGGTGCGAAGAGGATACTCCCCCCGTCGTAGAGAGCTTTTGGCTGAAAGATGGTTGGAGCGATGGCACTTTGGAGTTGGTCAACAAGCTCGATCCTACGCGCACGGATCTTGAGCTCCTCGTGGAAGGCTGCCATCTTGAGTATACTGTCCCGAGCATGCTAAAAATTGTAGATACGTACTCACTACGGAAGCGAGAATACAGTCAGCAAAACTGCAATCCTGATAGACGAGAGCGACACCTACGGTCATATTGATAATATTTCAATTGGGGTAGTTGAGTCACAGGATAGCAGTTCGTTAACACGGTCAGAGGGCCGAGGCGGTATGGCTGGTCTTGGGGACGCCCAGGACCTCCACCACGGCCTCCACCGCGACCGCCACGAGTGCCGCCACGGAAGTTAGACATTTCCGAGTGTTACCGGTTGAAGAAATGTGATTTTTTTAGAGAGGTGTTAGATGTGAGAGAGCGGAGATACAAGAATGAGATGCAGAGGATGGACTTGCTCGCAGGTCTAAGTACCCCATTTTGAAGCTAAACTATTTCTGAACGCATCAGGTTAATGTGACAGATAGCATAGACCATCCCTGAGTGAGCCTGACCAGAATACCTGTCAAATACTGGATTTCAAGCTGTCCATTTAACGCAGATAACGGGGAGGCCGACTGCGGAATGTCCAAGAAACATGTCAATTAATTAGGAGTAGTGTGTACCTACGTAACGCCAAGGGAGCAGAGTACGAGGGCGTCACGGATGTATCAAGAGGGTTGCTAAACTGCAAATAAACCTAGCGGGTGCCGAAGCGACGAATATATATTCCGATATGAGAGTGGAAAGTACAGCAGAAGAAGAGAGAGCGAAATTAGCCATATGTCGATGGGTAGCAGCAAGATAACTTAGGATGGGTATATAAGGAGCGTGTGGTGTGGTGTGGTGTGGTGTGGTGTGGTGGAGAATGGCGGTGTCTTGCGTTTACATGACCTCAACAATCTCCTCGGGAGAGGGTGAAGGCAGAGGAACGGCACGTGGAGATATCGGTGAAGGAGTTAGCTGGCCGTTTCGCAACAGGCCGGCCGCGAAAGGGTTGCGAGTGTGCATCCGAGATACCGGGGAAGCTGACATACAGAGTTCAGGGTCGATCCAATAAGAGTCAAGTGTACACTTACATAGTGCCGAGGCGGTGAACCAACGGCGCGCGTCCGAGTCATTCCTCTCCTGGTCAGCCGCAGCTCTGTATTCGCCTCGCTCAATCATGAACTCGGAAGACCTGTTCGGCGTGTCGGATCCGTCCCCATCCATCTCTTCAAGAACGCTGATTGAGTCGCCTCGAGAATGAAGCACGCGAGCCTTGAACTGGTATGGGAATTGAGGGAGCGAGGCCCCATTTCGGCGAGCGCGAAGGATGGGAGACGAAGGTGGGAAGAAAGCACATGGCCTGAGAATGCTCAAGAACTCTTCCAGCGCTTCAGAGTGATAACTAGACCTGATAGAGGACGGTTTTAGTGAACATTCTTGGCCATCACAGAAGGAGTCTTACCGAGACGATGATCTCGGGGTTGTCATATCTTTCTCCGGAGAGGGTGAATAGACCATAGGGGTTGCCTGATAGTCGTCGAATTCAATGTCTTCGCCGATCTTAACCCGTTCGAAATGATCGGTCACGGCAGATACCAATCTGAAAGGCGTGCTGGAACGTCTGGAATACATGACACCAGGCTCCGATGCGATACGCACAGGGCGGGGAGCGACAAGGATAGGGATGTTCTCGGCCATTATTGTGGAGGAGATATGTAGTAGATGGTTGAAATCGAGCAGTAAGGAATTGGGCGGGAGTTAACAGAAGTTGGGGTGGTTCCATTTGGCTCAGCACTAGACTCCCACGTGTACACATCGGGTAACATTTCGGGCCGGGTCTGGAATCATGCCACCCGAGCAAGTACTACTTAGGGCTCTAGTCTCCAAAGTCCAACGAGATTTTACTATTGATCATCTAATCGTAACATGGTCAGGGGAATTCTCAAATTCAACAATACACTAGAAAGTAAGCCTTTAAGTGCCAGCGCCAGTAACGTTAACTAGGAACAGCTTGGAACGTGACAATATTACTGGGAGATCCGAGACAAAGAAAAGCAGACCCATGATTTACAATTGCAAATGTCGCTCACAGCAATGCCCTGCAATGCCCTCCATCACCGGTCGCCGTACCACACCGGAAGTCCCACCATTTCACAAATCCAATAAGACGGCAATCATCAAAGAACCAGAGGAACTTTACTCCCGAGTCCGGGCGGGCCTCGAGGAAATTATGTCATTGGCAGCAAATTTGTCTTTCTCTTCTTGACGATCACCACCTAACGCCTTCAACGATGACAAGGACCGACGAATCCACCCCATTGCTCTCAGATGAGCGAGTAGAAGACATTGAGGCTCGTCAGAAGCTCACAGCTGTCACGCCGCTGCCCAAATTACAACTTGGGAGTGAGTTGTGTAACCCTTTCGGTCGTATCGAGTACTTACAGTTATCCAGTCATAACATGCCTGAAACTTGTAGAGCCGATTGCCTATGCGCAGATATTCCCATATATCAACGAATACATGGACTATTTGCACGTTACAAATGACCCCAAGCGGATTGGATTCTACAGCGGTTTGGTGGTCAGTTCAGTTGCTCGATCTACATGCATGCACCGCCTCATTATCTGGCAGGAAAGCGCATTCGCTCTCTTTCAATTGGTCGCCATTTACAACATGGCCAAGCTTTCAGGTGAGCAACGTGGCAGCTCTAAGCCTAAGCTTAAAACTCTAATCTGCTCATTAAATAGACAATATTGGAAGACGCCCTGTCCTCTTCTGTGGGGTATTTGCTGTTGGGATAACCACTATCCTGTTTGGTTTATCGACGAGCTTTCCTATGATGATGGTCATCCGAGCGTTGACGGGGCTCTGCTCTGGAAATTCCGCGGTGTCGCTAACCGTGGTAGGGGAGCTCAGTGACGACTCTAACATTGGACTTGCAATGTCTATCTATGCAATCTCATGGCCACTTGGTGCTATCATTGGGTGAGTTGGTTCATTTTCATTGTTAGCAGTCTGGGTTTGAATATAATCTCTTCAAGGCCTTTATTGGGCGGTGGATTGGCCAATCCAGCGGCAAAGTACCAATGGCTGGACTTGTCATTTTTAAGAGAATATCCATACTTCCTTCCTGGTGCTGTCTCTGGTGTAATGACGCTCACCGCTGTTGCCGTCGGCTATTTCTTCTTAGAAGAGGTGAGTTTCGTCAAATCGGCTTTATGATGGTACTTGACCACCCCCTCGGCAGACCTTGCCAAAAATAGTTCACTCGCGCCAGTCAACTGAAGCAACCGCGTGCTCCGAAACGAACACTGTTGCGTCCGACGAGTCCCAGGAGCCGCTTGGGATAAGGGAATTACTCTCGATCCCTATCTTTTTCAATCTTGCGGGCTCAGGATTCGCGCTGAGTTTCTTGACGACAGCTTTTGAGGTTCTTTTTGCCCTGTATTCTTATACCGACATCGAGAACGGAGGGCTTGGATTTCCGGTAAGCTCTCGTGATCCACTGCTGCGTTATATGCTTAATTATGCAGCCCGCGAAAATTGGCTACGCACTTGCCGTATCCGGGATACTCTTGGTGTTGCTTCAGGTGATCTTCATGCCGTGGATTTTGCGCACATTTGACAAGGCCAAAATGTACAACTTGACGATGTGGCTGTTCCTCTGCCTGTACCCACTCCTGTCTGTCCTCAATCTCATCGCACGAAGTGGCTATAATGCGGTCACGGGAGAAATGGATCCAGCCGCAAACGCGGTGCTATGGGCAGTCATTGTCTTGATTCTGATCATCCTGCGCATCGCCAATCTCGGATACAGGTTTGATCGTTTCTGCCCGATTTCTGAAATGCCACTGAGTCCTGGTCGCGTATAGTTTCAGCATGATCTTGATAAAGGAACTGTGTCCAAATCCTGCTTCATTGGGCGTCAGCAACGTAAGCCATTACAGTCACCTCTGGTATTTTGCTTAACACTTCATTCACAGGGTTTGATTACTTTCGTGATGTCAATGGCCCGTGCCTTTGGGCCCGCAATTTCAAGGTATGTACCATATGCTCAGGTGGATCATCAACTCCCTATATTCATTGGTGCATCAGCTCGATGTTTGCCGTCTCTGTCGAGCATAATCTGCTAGGAGGCTTCGCTTGGGTGATACCGATGTTCTTGATATCGATGGCTGGCGTGTACCAATCGACAAGGGTCTGCAACATGAGCACACAGAAGAAGTGATCTCAGTCGAGGGAATCTGATTTATTACCAGAGCCACTCATTATATCTCGAATTTACTTACGCAAAATTGCATAGTCCCCGGAGGAAGAAACCAATATATACCCATATCTTGGTGTCTTTTGTTGGAGCACGTCATTAATATCCCTCGTTCATCGCTCCTCTTGCTATAACACCGATACCCTCGATCTCACTCCCAAGCGTGACAGCAGGAGCGAGGAGCCACATCTGGACGAGCTGTTTCGACCCCAAAGCTGAGGTCTTTCGATCTTCTTCGTGGACCATTTGGTGATCGTGATTCATGGGATTGCAGCAAGCCCATCCAAGCTAACAGCATCACCAGTATGCGGGACCGATTTTTATCCCGCGCCAGAGCTTGAGATATTGCATCTGGGATATGCGGAAAACTTCCAGGTTCAAGCCTCCACGAAAATGGTCGAATCACGGTGGAAAGTGGCCTGTGAAGCGTATTCCTTCTATTATTCTGCGCTACGTTCCAGACCCTACTAGGTTCGATTCTGTGGCTACAGAGCGATTGCGAAAATGGGGCATTTCGAAGACGGGGAGGCGATTGTGTTCAACTCGGAATAAGGACCGTTGTGAGTTGGGAACGCCATTACATTGCAACATTGCTTATTAGTAAATGAACATCCGCACGAGAAGGGTAGCCGAGCTTCCAGAACAGAAGCAACATACTGTGCCGGGCCCGTGGATTCAAGCTTGACCCATTCGAGGATCAAGCTACGAAACTGACAGTATGACATGCCGCGTTTAAATATAGCAGGTATATTGCTCACATCATATGTACTAGTAGCACCCTGAGAGAAGTGCTTGTGCGGATGGCCGGCTAAATGAATCTCATAGAAATCTACCGCGTACTTTGGTCCACCTTGACCCGATGCATCCTGATGAATCTCACAAGTGATGCCCGGCCGACGAGCGGCTTGTACTTAGATGGAGCTGCTTCCGGGCCGAACCCCGCGCAAGGATCGAAGCCCTCCGACTCTAATTCTGAGAAAGATGTTGGAAAGATGCATTTATCTCACTGAGGCTAGTAGGTATTGAGGTTAATTTGACAATTTTTTTGAACCTCATTCAAATTGCGTGACTCTGCTTCGTCTAGCTGTCACATAGGGCCTGGTCGTTTACTAATAATCAGTGATTTTGGTCATGTTGGCCACATCACCGGGCCAGAATATATGCTGCAACTGCCCAGATGGGACTAAGATTGGTTTCAGGTGCGATGGAGTTGGATGGAGCACTGAAAGCCTCTTGTCTCCTTGTCAATGAAATAAGAATGACTCGGGACTGTGCGCATTGCGATTTAGCCGTGTAATGGGTGCGGAGCTGGTCGCAGGTGTTTCTCCATTGTCCAGTCAGATGAGAGACCTAGTAATAGTATCTCAATAGGCACATCTGATTGTATATTAAGTTCGCAGATAACGGTATGTAACCGACCGCTTGTCCGTGTCTGATACTAACACCGGCCCACCTTTTGACAGAACTTTGGACTTCGACCAAATACTGTGTCCTCGCCCCATCTTTCGCTCCCGGAGCTTTGTAGATAGAGGGGGAAACATTGAATGCATACGACCATGAATTTTTTGTATTTTATTCTTCGCAGTGTAAGTTTCCCGAGCCTAGTGGACCACCATTTGACAACACGTGGCGTGGCCCAAGGCATCCTCCCGCATCCCTTCGTCTGCTTTCTACACGCCATAGATCATCGCCGGCTCATGTCCTATTGCATTATACGACTATAAGATTATGCTTGAATATTTATTTCACCAACGGCTTCAAATTGGGTGTCTCCGAATGAGATTTACCCAAGATTCACCCAAATCTCATCATTTTACCCTCTACCTGCCTCCATGTACTCTACAGGATGTATCTAAATTCGTGAGAAATTTATTCCCATGCTCCTCACATACTCAGCTTTCTGTGAAAAAAAGATTGAGCTCATTGAGCCTTGATTTGAGCTCACAGGAGCGGATTGTCAAAAGGTGGTCCTCTGTCAAAAGGTGGGCCGCTGGTAGTAGGGAGAATTAGAGATTCTACGTACCCCACTGGTCCGATCAGAGCTCATCTCCATAAGAATTAATAATAAAATGAAGGCGATGCATATGCGCAATGAACGCAGCTTTGATTTTGAAAATCAGCGTTGATTTGCATGCACGATGCTACCAATGATGTAGGGAACGTCCACTCACTCGGTAACAAAATCGAACATGTGAGCACGTGTATACGGTGGTAGAAGCGTTCATTTCCGTTGACGTTGACCTACGTTGACACATATCGGGCGCCCCACCCGCAATTCTGCGTCACGAATCTCATAAGGGCCTGCAACCAATTCAAACCTTAGGGGCGCTTAAATGGCCTACTGACCTTACTTCCTGCTCGCGGTTCTTGATCAGAAAATTCTCCAGGAAACGACATGACACGTAAAACGAAAGCGGACCGCCGCTACGGACGTGAAGTTTTAACGTGTACATAGAACTACATAGAGCCCCATATAGAGGCTGCTTTCAGTTTTACATCGACTGTCTTGCTTTCCCTGTCTCAGCCCTGAGGATATCGCATCCCTGACTGCTCCCCTACCATGCCCTTCACGAAACCTTATGACGAAAGCACACCTCTTCTGTCGAACCAGTCGATAGAAGATCCAAAAGCCTTCAAGGCAAGGCCGACGCCGATCCCAAAGCTTCAGCTGAGTAGTAAGTTTGATCTTCACAGACCCAGGCTGCGCGAACTGACGGTTGAGCCACAGTCATATCCGGCATTAGGCTGGTAGAGCCCATTGCCTACACGCAGATATTTCCGTACATCAACGAATTTATGTCCGACTTGAAGGTCACCGATGATCCCAAGCGCATTGGCTTCTATAGCGGTCTAGTGGTGAGTCTCGAAACCAGATGATTGAGCTCCCATCTTAAACAAAGGTTATAGCAAAGTATGTTTGCGGTATTTGAGTTGGTATCTATCTACAATATGGCCAAGATATCAGGTCTGTTCGCTCATCTTGAATCTTCGCTGATGTTATTGACTCTCTGCAGACAGGGTTGGCCGCCGTCCTGTTATCCTATGTGGGGTAATGGGCGTTGGATTGACGACGCTTCTATTCGGCTTATCGACAAGCTTTCCTATGATGCTTATTACTAGAGCATTGGCCGGCTTATGCTCTGGAAACGTCTCAGTCATGCACTCTGTCGTCGGCGAGCTCACGGACGCCTCAAACCAGGCTATCGCTCTACCGATTTACGGACTCGCGTGGCCTTTAGGCAGTGTACTCGGGTGAGTCAGTCCCCATTTTGATTGCTTCTGCATGCTGATGAAATTTACTTTGCCAGACCACTTCTTGGCGGAACGTTCTCGCATGCAGCGCAAAAATTCAGCTGGTTGGATTGGCAGTTTCTGAGGACTTATCCCTATTTTCTCCCATGCTTTGTATCGAGTTTGGTGACCGTAGTTGCCGTTCTGATTGGCTACTTCGTTTTAGAGGAGGTGCGTCTTGGCTGATTTTCCAAGGCAATATGTTCTGACTATCCAATCAGACTCTTCCGAGCAAACTGCGTCCCCCATTTTCTAGAATGTCTTCATCTAGCTCTTCTGATACATTATGCGAATTTGAAGAGGTGTCAAAATCTGACGTACCTCTCAGTGCCAGCGAGCTGCTGGCCAACCCCATCATCTGTGCCCTGTCCACTTCTGGTTTTGCGCTCAGCTTTTTGGCGAGTGGTTTCGAGGTGTTGTTCGTTTTGGTTTGCTTTACAGCCATCGAGAACGGCGGCCTCGGTCTTTCTGTGAGCTATCTTTCTTTGCCTGCTTGGACGACCTGCTTAACAAACGCAATGCATACAGACAGAACAAATAGGCTATTCCCTTTCAATTTCGGGCATGATCGCATTCTTTCTCCAGCTTCTCCTCATGCCTTACATACTGCGCGCTTTTGACCACGCCAAAGCATACACGTTCTGCATGTGCATGTTTCCATGCATATTTGTCCTGATGCCATTCTTGAACCCAATCGCAAAAAGCGGCTATGACGCATCAACGGGGCTCCTCGACGCCAATACGACCGCAGTGGTTTGGGCTGGAATCTGCCTTATCTTAGGAATGTCCCGCTTCGCCAATATAGCTTATGCGTACGTCGTCATTCGAAGAGCCCCGGTGTTGTTTTACTAACTGTGCTTCGCTAGTTTGAGCATGGTGATATTGAAGGAAGGCAATCCCAGCCCAGCCTCGCTCGGGATGTGCAATGTGAGCAAACCCGCCTGACGTCCTTGCGCGCTGCCTTAACGCTTGCCATCAGGGAATTGTGCAATCTGTGATGTGTCTCGCGCGCGCGTTCAGCCCCGCTCTGGCTAGGTGAGCCACGGGACGCCTCTGCGACGGAACCACGCGCTAATTGATCATCCAGCTCGCTCTACGCGTACTCTGTCGACAACGAGGTTCTGGGCGGTTTTGCATGGGTGTTGTTTATGCTGACGATATCATTTGCGGGGGTATATCAATCCGCCGTCATCTCAGTGGCGCGCTCAAAAAGGCACTCCCGCGATTGAAGGGGAGTTTCGCCGCATTTTCCGGGTTTTATGGGTGTACCACAGTCACAGTTTGTAATAGCAGCAGTATATCAAGTATATTTTGAAACGTAACGAGACATCTTTTCCAGAATATGGTGCTCAGTAAGTAAATACACCTCCAATATTATAAATACGTGGGCATTCAAGCATTTCACATTTTGAATCCTTGGTTGCCCGACGGGTCGCCCAGCGCGTACAGCGCCTCAAGCTCGGCCTTGTGCATATTGTGCGCGTCTTTCCGGCGGATCTTCATCGTGGGGGTCATGGTGTTGTTATCGACCGTGAATGGGTCCAAGCTGATGTGGATGCGGCGGATGGTCTCGAATCTGGAAGAGCAGTCAGAACAGAGCGCAACACAATCGGGAACAGGAAGTAAAGTAAAACATACCCCTTGAGCGAGTTCTTCTTCGCCTCCTTCGTGATGATGGCCAGCACAGCCTGGTTGACCTTGGGGTGCTTCGCAGCCTCCCGCAGCGCCTCGGCATCCAATTCACTTATGGTGGTGCCGAGCGCGTTGCTGGCGACCTGCGCGAACTGCAGCAGATCGGGGACGAGCACGCCGATGAGGTACGACTCCAGCCCGTCGCCGTGCACATACAGCTGCGCCACGACGGGGTTCGAGCTGTACATATTCTCGATCTTCTCCAGCGCGACGTACTCGCCCTGCGCGAGCTTCATGATGTTCTTCACGCGGTCCACGATCTTCACGCGCCCCGCGGCGTCGATCTCCGCGACGTCCCCCGTGTGGATCCACCCCTCCGCATCGACCGTCTCCGCCGTGTTCTTCTCGTCCTTGTAGTAGACGCTGAAGCAGTTCCCGCCGCGCACGCACAGCTCGCCGCGCGGGTTCGGCAGGTCGTCCGCGGTGTACCCCATCGCGGGGACATCCAGCAGCTTCACCTCGTTGATGGGCTGCGGCGGGCCGACGGTGCCGCTGCTGCCCGGGTCGTTGGGGAGCGCGCGGCAGCAGGTCGCGCAGTTCTCGGTCATGCCGTAGCCCTCGGTGACCTCGCAGCAGAGCGCGATCTTGAGGAAGTCCATCACGTCGGCGGAGATGGGCGCGGAGCCGGAGGTGACGAGTTTGAGGTTGCCGCCGAGGACGGCGCGGACCTAAGGTAGAGGGGTTGGTTGTCAGCACCCAGCATCCAATCGAAAAGCGAAAACTGATACTGACCTTGCGGAACACGAGCTTATCCCACACAGGGTGCAGGTTATACCCCGTCGCCCTCAGCGTCTCCAGCTTACCCGCCACCGCCTTCCTGAAAATGGCGCCTCTGAAATTCGGCACGTCCCCGGCAAGCATCGCGCCCTGATACACTCTGTTCAGCACCCTGGGCACGCTCGGGAAGAATTGCGGCTTCAGCGTCTGCGCGTCGTCCAGCAGCCTCAGCGGGTCGCCGCTGAAGTACCCGATGGCCGCGCCGAGGGAGATGGTGAGCGACTCCGCGAGGCGCTCGTATATGTGCGCGAGGGGGAGGTAGGAGAGGAGGATCGCGTTGCCGTCGAAGCCGGGCCCGTAGAGGTTGGACTGGCAGGCCAAGGCCATGTGCGCGTGCGTGAGAACGACACCTTTGGGGTTGGAGGTGGTGCCGGAGGTGTAGCAGATGGACGCGATTTGCGAGGGGGAGGCGGGGATGGGCTCGATGGGCGCGGCTTGGCCGGCGGCCTCGACTAGAACGCAAAGGAATTAGGATACCGGGGTGGGGAGAAGAAACTGAGAGAGTACGCACGCTCGGAGAACTGCACAACCTTGACATCCTGCACTTCGCCCCACGCCTTGAGGATCTTGGCCGAGTCCTCAGACAGCGCGTCTATACACACGATCATCTTGAGCGTCGTCTTCCGCGCGAGCTTGAGGAGCGTGGGGATGTGCTCCTTGGTCGCGAAAATCACTGTCAGGTGCGCGTGGTTGATGCTGCATAGCAATGCGTCAGTTATGTTCGATAGGCACCAGATGCTCGGGATTTACATGTATTCTGAAGAAGAAAATTGCAAGAGTCAGATGTGCTCTATTAATCATGAGAGCATGAAGATGGGACTCACCGACCGAGTCCTTGCCGAGCGTGTCGTAGAGACTGACCGTGATCTTCTGGTACCCCTGCAGCGCGAGGTCGATGATCTGCCACTCTAATTTCAAGCAACGCATAGTTAGCCATCTTCAATTTGCGCGCGCCTAGGCATTTGGCTCACCAGGCCTATTCTGACTCCAAATCCCTACAGTCTCCAACTCGCCCCCGCCCAGCTCGCCCCTCTGGAACAGCCCGTAAATCGCGCTGCCCACGCTCCGCCTCCTCTCCGCAATCTGGTTGTAACTCTGCCAGACATACGGGCCGAACACAAGGGGTTTAGCAGAGACGACGGGGCGGTGGCCGAGGAACCTTTTGTCCCCGCCGACGGCATGACCGATGTCCCAGAGCTCGGTGAGCGTCTGCATCACATTAGGGGTGGAGGCATCGATGAGCCCGAAGATAGCTGTAGACGACGCGTCAGTACATGCTCCAGAGTGAGCTGGTCAATGATGAGTATGCGTACCATTGCGGTAGTGCGCTGCGGGTCGGGTGGGATATCAGTATACGTATCCACCGGCGCAGCGACGCGAGTTCACTCACCAGATTGGCCAGGCTTCTTTGTACCAGGGACCGCGATACCCTGCTTATTGTAGTCCAATGTCGGCCATTGGACGACCCTGGATTGAAGTTGGGCAGACATGATGGTTGGTGAAGAAGAAAGTGGAGGAGGGACACTGGGCGCGCAGGGCCGGCTATGTAGGAGAGCAACCGGCACAAGACATCATGTGAATATTAATGATCTTCCCGCGACTGTGCCTGCACACCTCGGCATACCCTAACTTCCGACCATCAACTCCTTTACTAACTGGCTGCTGATTGGGCAGCATTTATTTAATATCCCCAAGTGGCCCAGGGTGTTCAAGTACCGAAACATCCTTCTCCAATGTACTTGCCCTGCCTGAGCTTGGATGTTGCTGTGCGAGCAGCAAATGTATTTTAGTAATTGCAACTGTAACTCTGGCCGCTGTCATTGGGCACGTACTTATCCCCCCAGACCAACCACAGACCACAACTGCAACCGTAGTACTTGCGCGCGGAATTTTCCTATCCTTCTATGCATATAACGGTCTTACGAATAACTTGCAGGTGATATCATTCATGCCACCCCCTTATCATTCGCACACCGCCACGGTGCGCTAAGCTAGATCTGACGGAAAGGCGCCTATGATCAGCGAAAAGGTGGCTTTACTAACGACGAAGAAAGTCAGTGAGACAAAGAGAGGGACCGGGTTTATCACTGCGAGGGGTCTGCGCTCTCTCTCGACACTACTAAATAGCCAGACATCAATATTAATGAAATGATTGAAACTTGAGAAGCTTGAGAGCCCGAGGTGCAGATAAAGAACGCGTCTTGACACGCATGACGTGCGTATGTGTGGTGTAGTTGATTATTGTGCTTGAGACCGTAAGGACCAAGTATATTAGGCATCATGCCTGAGACTCAAGTCTGCCCCATGTGTTGGAAATTGTCGATTGGATGCATGTTTACAGCATGCCGCATGCGCGTTCCAGTACATTTATTGACATCCGAGTCAGTGTCAACAGTGCGACTCAAAAACTGTACATGGAACCTTGCTATGCGACAAACTGTGATGGTATCATGCCGCCAATATCGATTCGCAGCGAATGCTCACCATCAATGAACATGTATTCATGAACACCAGAAGCAGAGAAGCAAAACCTAGTTCCTGGTGTATGGTGTCAGACAGTGGTGACCGGCGATAGCTCAGACCGGCTCAGAGTCATGTTCCGCATGTCTGCAGACGATTGATAGGCGTGTCATCGCGCTCATTGCTCGGTATTCCGCCGAGATGTGCGATATCGGATGGGATGATCACACATGCAGTGGTGTAAAGAAGAGAGCACGCAGCGCAGATTACGGAAGGCGAAGATAGGCAAAGGCAGAGTTTTCAAGTTCTCAAGATATCAAGACTTTGTCCTGGTCAAGTCCTGGTAGTTTGCATATGTTCAGGCAGAGGGTTTGAACGTCAAAGTTTATAAGTCGCTCAAGTTGCGTACAAGTTCTTGTCAAGATCAGAATGGCGTGGTTGCTGGTGAGCGTATTAGTTAGGGGTAATTGCATATCTGCTTGGTCAGTGGCGCGATCAAGATTGCGAGAATGCATTCCCTCTAGCTCTTCTACTTCGATATTCTCGAGGATCTCAACAACTCTCTGGATCAGGCCAAGCTGCTGCACATGCGACACACGTGGGTCTTCTTGTCATTCGGCTTTCTTGAGTCTTTAGATCCTTTGATCTTATCTCCTGTGCCGTGCTTTCTTGATCAAGGGCAGTACGCAATGATTCACGAGAAACCAGAAAGGCTGTACCTGTTTTCTCTCACTGTTCGTCGTGAGTGAAACTCGCTCAGCCACGGTGCTAGTCTTGTGTGCCCTCCAGGGGTAAACGATGCCAATAGGAAAGGAGGGAGCAAGAAAGCGATAGCAAAGAAATGCATAGGGTACGAGAAAGAGAAAGATAAGGGGAAAGTGAGAAGAGCCCAAAAGGCTGTACGGGTTTTTTATCTCACTGCTCGCGGTGAGTGAAACTCGTTCAGCTAACAAGGGGTCACTCACGACGTGTTTGTCTGGCAAGTGGTGGTGGTTTGTGGCCAGGTGCGTCGGGAGTGCGGGCATCATCGAGGCCCTGCCGCCCGGACTTGACGAACCAGCCACGTTGGGTGATACAGTCGCGCCTTCGCCGTTCGTGCCAGTGGTGAGTACGGGCATATACAATAACGGATAGGAATCGGAGCTCTTGTCCTGTTCACATTGTTCAGTCGCGGTGCTGGTGAATGACAGGATGTCACCTACGTCGTGACTGTCTGGAAAGTGGTGCCAATCCGGGGTTAGGTGCGGCGGGACTGCGGGCAGTGCTACAGAACCACCAGCCGAACTCAGCGAGCCAGTCATACTGGTAGTCCGGATTGGTGGTATGGTCGTGCATTCACTGCTAAAAGGCAATGCATCCGTGCCAATTGTGAACATGGTCACAGACAACGACGGATACACCCTTGTTTGCAGATCCGATCCCGTCATCATATCTACCAGGACCCATCGTTGGTAACACAGGCTGAGCGAGGAGGTTTTGAAGTCAGCGAGGCGCGCCGGCTGAGAAGGTACGAAACGAGACGCACTGTGCAACGAGGAAGGCTACTCTGTCTGTATGTTGTTATGTGAGCGTCGAGCTTCATTTCATGTGGAAGTTTGAGGATGTAAACGAGACTTACAAAGGGGAGAGAGCATTGAAATGATGTCCCAAGCAACATCGTACGACTTTTCTCGCTATTGAAGGTACTCACAGTTGAGACGTCTTCGAGTAAGATAAATGGAATCACATACGCAGATGATCATCACAAATGACAGCCACCTGACCAAATCGAATGAGCTCAGAATGCGAGATTGACTTGGGGGGAACTCACATCCCGATGCAGCAGCCGACTATGAAGAACTATTAGCAGTGCATATCTGCTAGTAATGGTGATGTATGCTTACTTGAGAGAAACCAGTCAAACATAAGTATGGCATGCCTAGCACGAAACAGCGAGCCGCGCATTGACCACGTGAACAGGAGGCAGGAGAAGCTGATGAGCATTTCTTCGACAGCAGATCCCGCCAGCAGCAACTGTATCGATATATTATCTGCAAGTGTCTAACGACGCGTGGCCCATCTCTTCCTCTTACCACCACCATCTATTCTCTGCCATTCCATCATCTCCCGCTCCCATCCACTTCCATACCCTCACCCTCTCGCCTCCTGGCCTCCCGGCCGATCTCACACCACTGCCTAGCTGACACATCTGGAGAGATCGTTCGATTGGTACTATTCAGATCCGTACGTAAATACCAAATCAAGTAACTCGCCGACCGTGGCTCCGCGCGCCCGTGGCAGGTACCGCCTCCATGTCACTTGGTGTTGTCACGGCTGTCGCTGCCGTTCCTGGTGACGGCAAACCATGCGTGCTCGCTGTCAACGACAGCGAGCTCGGCTTTTCATGATAACAGGTTGTTGAATTCGGGAAAAGTCGGATATTGCAATGATGTACAGACTACCCTGCCAAATCTGTCACACTGGTCGGGCATGTGACCCTCGCGAGGCTGGCATTTTGGCTCAGCGGTGGGCGGCATCGTGGGGGGATACGAGAAGGAGTGTCAAAATAGTTTAAATATACTTTGAAAGTTACTAAATGCTCAGATTTGAGCTAGGTTTGAGCTTGTAGTGCGACATGTGGCGCAAGTAATGAGGTAAAATTACTATATATGGTGTATCTCGTCGTGCATATGGGTCAAAATCCCTATGCATTACGCGATATGAGATTTCATGCATAATTTGGCGGGGACGGAGTCGGTCCCCGGCCTAGGCCATGCATTATGAGAATATCAACTGTATGACTCGACACATCTGACTATGTGTTCTCCTCGGACCACTCGGCTTGCAGCCAGGACGACCAGGACGACAGGACGACATGACGTCATGTGCACGTTGGGTGAGTCGTGTCGTGTTCGATCGACCCTGTACCGTTCACTGGCACAAGGAGCGCCCAGGGCCCACTCACGAATAGTTGCAATGCACCTAAGTACTCCCTCGGCACTGTCACAAGCAGCCTGAGGGAGGGCCATGCATTCGAGAGCCATAGCAGGTGGTTAAGTCGTCGTATGGGTACGTTTCTTCTCGTTTATCATCCCAATCCACTCACATATCGCTTTCCTCGCAGATGTATTGTTAGTTGAAAGTCAAGCAATCAGTTAGCACAAGATATGCCTCGTATGGTGCGACTATATGCACCAACATTCGCTGATATCATTCATTCGACTTATCCAGGGCCTTCAAACAACATTCCCAAGGTCGCATCAGGTATGTTCTGCTCTTGTTGGACGCTGGAGGAATGGGATGGGCACGCTGGAAGGCACTTGGTGGCTTCGCTAGAGTACTGGGAGCCATGTATTAGATAATTAATTAATTATATTTGCTTGCTATCAAATAAAGTCAAATGGAATCGAACAGAAACGAGCCCCCACGAATGCTGTGGGATTTAATCGGTTTCGTTCGATCTCGTTCGCTCTCGTTCGACACGAATCGAAGGCGTTCGACCAAAAAATAGAAGCAGAACGCCTATAGTGCAGATCGTAGAAGCCCTTGGATTCGTTCGGTCTGGTTCTGCCTCGTTCGCTACGAATCGAGTCAATTTCCACTGGGGTTGAGGGTTTAGCCATTGCTGGGCTCCGAGTCGATTGCCAGGCGGTAGTGGTAAGAGCAGCAAGCAGAGTATAGGGTAGTCATAGAGCATAGTAATAGTGCCATAATGTTAGCAAGTTTGAATTAGCAAATAATATAGTCTGTAGTCTTGCTGGCACATATCGACACCACTTGAAAACAACTCGACACGCCTCGGCTGGCGGCCCGTGTCCGAAAATTGGCACTGGCCTGACCGGTCGGTTTGACTGATGTCCGAAATTTCGCCCATGGCCTTCGACCATTTTTTTTTTGGCTTTTGTCCGTTTTTGCACATGGCCTTCGGCCCTCTGGGATCGATTTTTGTCCGAAAACTGGAAACTACCTAGGTAGGCATAATCAGGGGGCCTGCTGGGGGTTGTCGATGGCGGACTGTCGAAGATCCTGGATCTGGATACGGTATAGTGCGTCATCCAAGGCCGGGAGCGACAACTCAGAGACCAGATGAGTCGCCGTCCAAGGGTCCTCGTCTGGGCCAAATTCGTCTAATCCCAGCGTCTCGGCTCCTCCAGCCATGTAAACAATATCACCAATCAGTTTGTGAAGTAAGAAATAGGCGTAATCGACGTCTGGGACTGAAGGATTGGTTTGACAAGGAAGGATGGGAAGATCGAGAAATCCGCCATCTACCGCGCCAACGCCCTGCCGAACGTGAAGGATCCCCGATATACTTGAGAGGTTCACGAAACCTACTGCTCGGTGTCGCAACTTAAACTAATGAATAAAAGGAAGATAGGCATTAAATAATGAAACGAAGGGAAAATAAAGAGCGTACTCCAGGATCGAAGTAAAGCATATAGTCTTGAAAACTTGCATGAATGGTAGTTTGAAGAAGCATGTCATTTTGTGCTACATCCATGCTGGCGGACGGAGCAGATACGCCCAAGAGCCTTCGAACGAGCTCCCAGTACTAGAATTGCCGGTAACATTCAGTAAAGGGCAGCATAGAAACATAAACATCACTAACTGGTTGATCTACGCTCCGAGGCATGCCGTGTACTACTTGGCAGGCAAAGAAGCGGCCGAATCCCACATTTTTTTCGACCGCCTCTGCCCCCCTACCCTTCCAATACCCATGGGAACCAACACCCGTAACTCGACACACACCGCCATCGCGATCATCAACCTGAAATAAGGTAATCAAAGAACTGGTATTGCACACATTCTGCTCTGAATCGCGCACCTGCCGAGGTAATGAAGTAACCCGATTAATCTGTATTTGGGGAGTCCCTGGGGTCGTCGAGGGGAGCGCTGTTTGAGCTCGAGCTGTATGACGAGTCAGAAAAGCATTATACAGGTGGGGATGGCGCACTTCTCTCCACAACATCTCGTTTATACTCCACGTAAATGAGATACAAATCCTCTCGCCTATCAATAATTTCGTGGACCATCCTCCGCTTTGCCTCCGCCGCGTTGAAGTTTGGGTAGTAACTCTCGAGGGCTGAGCGACCTACATCGATAAATGCTTTCAGGTATTTCTTGATCAACTCGACCTGGCTTGGAATAACTGGCACTGTCCGATTGGAACCACCCCTGCTGTTGTAAACTGTGACGGTCTGCCCAAGGAACGGATAACATTCTATAAGCTGGGAGGCTAATTCATAGCATTGATCATCGTGAAGCCCGAGGTTACAAAATTCAGGCGAGTTCGTGGTCATTAGGGGGTGTTGCCGAACAAACTGGAGTGTCGTGGATGGGAGCATGATGATGATGGACATAGTTTCTCACGCGCGCCCTTGTAATCATGCGCCACATTTCCAAGATACTAATCAAACAAACGCGTCTCGAGCCTCGACTGGCCCTTGGGCCCAGGCTTCTGAGCCGATATGGAAATACCTTTTGAGAAGATCCGCTCCGATTTGGCGTTTCAGTGTCTGCTGGCGTGTTCTGGCCGCGCGCCGCGTTACAGCAGGTTACAGCACGCAAGGCGTCGGGATGATCGCGCCTCCTCTCAGTCTCGTCTCGCGAAGTAGATAGCAGAGCATGCAGTAGGCCACAGGTCCGAGCTGCTGTGTGATAACGGATGATAGCAATGAATGAATTACCATCGCAAGATGCAAACAAGAACCCGAGAATAGTCGCGAGTAGAGATGAGTACAGCAAACAATTTGATTCCAGTGGTGGCACAATAACAAATAAATGATGATTATATAACGATGCAAATGCGAGGAACGATGAAGCGGCGCGCGAGCACGGCATTTAAGCCGCGGTGGCGAAGCCGACCTGCTTGTTCGCGGTGTCGAACACGGAGTAGTAGTTCTCGAGGAACTTCTGGCCGATGATGAAGTCCACGCTCGAGGCTCCACCGTCACCGATCCACGAGTAGTAGTCGCTGCCGGAGATCCCGAAGTTGGAGTACTGCTCGCTGGGCACGAGGTACTGCGCGGGGGTCAGCGACAGCTTGGTGCCACCGATGGTGAACGAGAACGTGTCCGTGGGCTTGCTCGTGAACTTGGCGAGCCCGGTCGTGGAGTCGGTCGTCCCGTCCGCGGCGGAGAGGAACTTGTTGTATGCGGAGGTGGGAATGTAGATGAGGGTGGTGCCAGTGTCGACGATGGCGCCGCCTGACGATGCGAGGGAGGTGGAGCCCAGGTCGATGGAGGAGACGGTCACTCCCCAGTAGGGGCCGAAGTCGCTCGAGGTCGACTTAGGGGTGTAGGTGATGGATCCGGTGTACTTGGAAGAGTCGCTATGGGTGGATTAATAAATGTTGAAAGAGGGCGTGCGAGCTGAGACTTACGTTCCACCGAAGGTGAGTTCGCCGTTGGCGGAGTCGTCGGATGAGCCGCTCTCAGGGGCGAATGAGACACCAAGGATCTCAGTGGAGGAGAGGTTGTCCATGAAGGTAGGGACCGTGGTCTCGCCGCTGCATTATATATCAGAATTTGGACAGAACAACGTTGCAGGATAATACTCACTCGACGGTGGACTCGGTGAGGTCAACGGGTCCGAACCCGACGATTCCGTCGACGCTGGTGAAGCCAGTGGAGCTGGAGGCGACGCCGATGGACTGCTTGGCCACGGTGGCAGAGCCAATGGTGACGGAGTCGGTGTACTCGGTTCCCTTGAAGGAGCCCGATCCGTAGGAAACAGACACTGAGTTACCGGTGTTTGTGCCAGATCCGGTGTACTTGGTGTTAGCGCCAACCCAGGTGTTGGACGAGCCGGTGTCGACGATCAAATCGAACTGTTTGCGTTGATTAGCACGAGCCGTATTGATTATAAATTGCTGTACTCACAGTTTGGGATCCGACGGTGACCTTGGCGATGTAGCTGTCAACATCGTTGGTGACAGTCGCGGAGGTGGAGTCCGCTCCGTTGAACTTGGAGAGACGAGCCTGGTCCTTGGCCACAGTGGCGGGGATGGACTTGCCGATCTTCTTGGTGATCGGGTGGGTGGTGAAGTTCTCGCGGGCAACGGGGCCGGCGATTGCTGAGACAGCGAAGGAGACAACAATCGCGGAAGTGAGGGCTTTGAAGTTGAACATTGCGAGGAGAACTTGGAGGATGACCTGAGTGAGCAGAGATGGAAGTGACTGCGTGAAGAAACTGTAGTGATTATGAGTACCATCTTATAGCAGAGTGCTAATGAGTCGGCGCGCATGGGGATGGAGCAAAGTCAGTGCAGCACACGTTGGTATGCATTGCACCGTATTGCACCTTGCCAAGGTTTCGCGTCGCGGCCTCGCGTCTTGCACCGCGTCCACCTGGTCCCGAACAGGAAGCTAGCATCGTAATCGCGACATTAGATCGTGATATGTTACTGGGATCTTTTCGAAGTCCCCGACATCTGCATTCTCGTGTGCTTCCACTTTCAGGCAATCAAAAGGTTCACATGGCCAAGATAGCAGACCGCGCTAGTCTATTAATATATTCCCAGACAAGCTCAGATGACCAAATGAGAGTAGAGAAGGAGAGAGAAGGAGTTGCATTGTTAGTGAATTTCATCATGACCGTTGCTGGCCGTTGCCATCCTGAGTCATCGCGCAAGACGCATCTCAAGTGATCAAAATATGTATCCATGCAATTGATGCATGTGATGGAAATATTTAGGACCACCGATGTTTTTACGAGGGATTTTGAATGCTGATTAGAAACCAAAGTACTGGTGACTTGCGAGTTTAAACGGATTGTGTACTGGCAAGGGCGGATTCAAGGATGTGGTTCTGTGCAAAAAGAAAAATAGAAACGCGAAGCAATAAATATTGAGATCCGTAGATCTACCACTCCGGGAAAGCGTGTCATCCTTGTGCAGGGGCCATGCTAATCTTCTCTGTATCGTTCCAATTTTTTCGTATGTCACCCCGAAGGGGACATTGTTAGGAGGATGGGTAGTGAGACCCTCAGTACGCCTTTGTTTATGGCTCGGAAGACGGGTGATGGAAAGAGGCGCCCACACTCTTGCAGTGGCGCGCGGATCTATCCCTTTCCCCATCATATATGCGCCACGAGTACAGGACTAAGTCGATCTCGTATAAACTTTTACTCATACTCCTTCTCGCGGGTCAGCATTTTACCAACCGTAGAACCAATTCTCACATTCTCGGAGCCAGGCGACCCAGAGATTGTTACACTGCATATTTTCGATTATGCCAATACTTAGTGATGTATCTATGGATGCCAGGGACTACCAGAACAGAACCTACATGCCATATGCTCAGCTCACAGAGTTTGATGGGTCCCGCACCATCTTCTCTGCACCAGGATGGATCATGGTTGCCGCTGCAAATGATACGCAATTTTGTATTTTCCGCTGCACAGCTGTCTTAGGCCACATCAAACTCACATACATCATTTATGCCTCCACGGCACACGTCGGCTATCCAAAATTGAAAGTACTAGTTTGACCCTTTTTTACGGGGTTGGTAAGGTCCGTTTTCTCGACCGTCCGACCTCATCAAGATCTTTCACGTGCTCTTATTCTGATTCATTCTTCGGAAATGTCGAAGATTGGTGCTGATCTTTAATAACCCTCATCCACCGCTCCTCTTGCTGTATCAAGAGCCTCAGTATCAATATCTCCCCTGTCTAGGGTATCGTGAGCGTAGCTTAGCGACCCCGGACGATCTGATTGGTGCTATGCAGCTGAAGCATCTCAGCATTGCTGGGCATCGCGAAGATGCACTAAGTGGGTGCAAGGAGTGGCGAAACTCAAGTTATACATACACCCGGGCTGAACAACATCCGTACTAACACATTTACATCCCCAAATTTACCAACCTTTGAAGTTCAGAGGTCTATGAAACATCAATTCATCGGAATGCCAAAAATAATGGGAAAGGGAAACTCACGACCTCCACCCTGATGCTTAAACCCTCTGCCACAAATTCTCGCATGCGATTCATGTCCACGGCTTCAAGTATGGCGGCGCCTGGAATATGACGTAGACGGATGGAATCGATACGTTTAATGGGTCCTCCAGGGTCCACTCTCCACCGCGACTCGACCATATCCACGAATATTTGCACCTCGACGTTATCCCAATAGTCCAGGAACAAGGTCTGAAGCTCAGGCGCGGGATAGGGGCCGGTTACGCATAACTGCGATGCTGTGAGGTCCCGTACCATGCTGTGATCGCACAAATGACGATGAGATGTAACAGACGGATTATGCATGTTGAGAGTTTTCAGCTTCGGGGTCGCTCGAAGCAGCTCGTCCAGGCTCGGTGGCTCGCTACCGCTATGGCTCGTAAGAGTGAGATCCAGAATGTCGATGTTATAGCAACCGGATCGATGTATGAGTGATACCAGTGATGTGCTCCATCTAGGAGGCGAACTGGATTGTTCTGAGATTGAGAATTTCATCAATGAGGGCAATTCAAGAGAGTCGAGGAAGCAATCGACGCTCCCGCCGTCATACAGCGCCAAATTTCGGAGTTCGGGCAAACACAGAGGAGGCGTCATTGGGCTGTTTGCTGAATATCCTAAGCGAGACGTGAAACTGACAATGCGGGGCATCATCTTCAACATAGAGAGAGCTGTTGTACAGGAGCAACCTTTGACGGTGACTTCGGTAAGCTGAGTCCACGGAAGTTGGCTCAAACTCCTCAGGCTCATAAAATTGAGATCCATGATCGACCGTAGCATTGGAGCAGCCTCAAAAGCATTTGGTGGATTTACTTTCAGCAAGCAGAGCTTCAGCGTTTGTAGCAACGGCAGGCGGTTTCGGATTCCGGTAAGATCGGTGACGAGAAAGGGGAAGGGTGCACTGAATACCGCCTCTTGCCACCTGAAAGAGTGACCAATAACAGTCGCAAGAAGGGCATCCCAGCCACTCTGACAGTTATGACCCTTTCCTCGACACAGGATTTTGATGAACAATGGGCAGTCTCTTCCGCGTTCCAGCCAGGATGTAACACATTCCACCTTCTTCGTGCTATCGTTCGCGGTCACAAGTATAGTGATGCGATTCCAGAGAGAGGGAGTGGAGAGGGCGATTTGGCGCCATCGCTGGCAAACATGGGTTGGCGGGATGATCGCAGCCTGCGAACATTCATCCACGATAGCTTGGATATGGATATCGTCCAGATCCCCGGGGCCAAGATATGAGAATATCTCGGTGAAAACTTCTGTTGGCACCAATTGAATCGGGGACGAAATCTCAACAGGCGAACGGTGGTCGGCGTTGGGTATGCATGGGCGGTCTGTGAAAATCGGTTCGACAGTCGACTTGGATGGCGTGTGCTGGTGGATATCGTGGTTGAGGAACATTGTGTATTCGGAAGATCCACTTGCGAATATGTATTGCTTTTCACTGGGGTCAGCGGGCCAGGCGGCACGATGGAGGATGGGTTGACGGTGGGAGTTGCAAACGAAGATATTGATTGCAAGTCACTGCTTGGAGCGCTACGGTCACCCGTCCGCCGCGCCAAAGGCCAACCTGCGCGCCACCGCCCACCACTGCCCCTCCTAGTAATGTCCCCTTCGGGGTGACATACGAAAAAATTGGAACGATACAGAGAAGATTAGCATGGCCCCTGCACAAGGATGACACGCTTTCCCGGAGTGGTAGATCTACGGATCTCAATATTTATTGCTTCGTATTTCTATTTTGCTAAACTGACTCGTACCCAACTCGTACCTGGTTTGTACGTGTGGCAAATGCGGGGAGGATTTTATTATGGCAGGTTGTACAACATGTTGTACTCTATATTCATGTTCCTTGCCTCGCCATATATCTATTCCAGCTGCACGGATGCACGAAGAGCCTCTCGAAACGTTTTGACGGCGCTGACGCGCAAAACACGATGCACCCGCCCGTATATCAGGTTCTGAGCATACCGATTTAGGCCAGGCGCATTGCGTATATCTAGCGCCAGGGTCTTAGGTTCCTCGATGCAGCAGTGCGCGTCTTTTCTTTGTATCAATGCCCAAGCATATCTGTACCGTTAGCTGACCAGTCTGGTTCGATAACATCGCTCCCCTTGGCGTTCTTCGCCGTCAAGAGTGACGTGGATGTCTATGGCGCACACCGGATGCAAGTCAGTCCAATAGCCTTGGATGAGATGTGAAATAGGTTTATTAGTGCGATTAACAACTAGGTTTAAAGGGAGAAGCTAAAACCACTCTGCTCTCTAACCTCCCGGCCCTTTCCTCTAATGCCCCAAACTCCCCAATTCGTCTTGACCATCACCCTCGGGTCAAAGTCAGCCACCTCCCACTTCTCGCAGCCAAACGCATTTGCCCCGGGTGTGATCACCCACTCAAACTCGTTGGCAACATCCTCTGCCACGCCGAGGGCCTTCACATCCCTCTCCACATCTGCCGGCGAGAAGCCAGTGACGAAGATGGGGCACCGGCTCTGCAGCAGAGTGGGTAGAACGCTCCCCCACTCTGTTGGGCTCTCAAGCTGCAACAGCGGCTCGCCCGTGGTGGGAGACACCGACACTGGAGACGGGAAGCCGAACCCGGGCGAGAAGAAGAAGAAGAGGTCGTTGTACGGGTCGAACGATCCCTCAAACTGCGCGTGCACGTCCATGTAGTTGGCTTGCATGCCGGTGATGGTAAGTTGCGGCGTGTAAGGAACCGTGTACGAGGGTACGCCGTACTTCTGGACCGATGACCGTGTGCGTTTTAGCCGCGCGATGGGTGCCGGTGTAGGGGGCTCGTAGATGTTGGGCAGGTACTGGGACTTGGGCGGTTCGGGTTCCTTCGATGTCTCCTCAGTTGGCGGCGGTGGCGGCGAGGCTGCGGTGGGAGCCGGCGCGTCAGGTGAGGTTTTAGGCGGCTTGGGAAGAGAGACCTGAGGCCCAATAAAGTAGAGATGGAAATGGCACGAGGGGAATAGCATGCATAGCTGTTCCCACACGTGAGGTGGGAGTGCTGATTCATGCCGTGCACCGAGAATAAATATTCGCATTTGCGATTTCCCGGCTCCGGCTTCCTCTGTGTCTGGGCAACCTGGGTCGACGTGCAAAGTTGTTCGGAGGGCTGCGTAACATCGTCAATATCCGCGACAAGAAGATCGGGCATAAACTTACCGGCGAGAGAGCGACTGCCTTCAGATGTGAGTCTTTGATTGTTCAATGTCAGTGGACTGTGCTGGTGCAGCACCGACCCAATGGTAAGCGGATAGGTGAGGAGCTTGCTCGCGTGTCTCCGAGAGCGTTCGGTATCCATGGAAGGGAAGCCACGGGTGTACCACAACGTATCCCAGTTAGCAAAAGAGACAGCCTCCTCGTACGCCTGAGGACCTAGATAGATAGTGAGACTCCCGCAAATAATGGGCACTTGACTGAAGACGTACCAGGCATCTCAAACTCCCGTATCCTCCGCCCGCTCCTCAAATCATGGTCATCCTCATTGACCTCCCGGAGCCGCGAGCAGTACTTTGCGTGCTCCTCGTCCGCCTCCCAGTGCTCCCCGCTACAATGCGTGGGCCATCCACAGTCCGGGCACTCAAATTTCACCGCGTGCGGAATCACCTTGGTCGTCTTGTAAGACTCCGCGCACACAGGACACGGCGCCAGCTTCGAAATGGCTTCGCCGCGCTCCTTGAAGTACGGAAACGGGGACTTTGAGAACGGGTGGAATAGATCATCCTGCGCGAGTACTGGTGGGGGTGCTTTGGGCTCGGCCTTCGCCTTTTTGAACAGACCAAAGAAGTGTCTCCGGTTGGCGGGCTGCCATGCTCGCCTGGACGCGTTGCCTAAGCCAGCGCGGCTGGCTAATATGCGGGTGGCCGTCCGCGACGGGCCCAGCGTTGAGGCCATGGTGAGATTTTGCGTGGTCACTCGATGCCCGGGCGGCAACGAGCCACTCTGTACTTTGTTTACATTTATTGTCCAGGGGCTTCCGGCACATTTTCCGCTAAGCGCTTCTGTCCTCATCCATCCTCGACTTTAAGCTTTAATCATGGCGGCACCAAGACAAGCTACGATCTCCAGGAAAACCAATGAGACCCAAATCGAAGTCTTTATCGACTTGGACTGCGCTCCCGGCTCTGCAAAAACCCAAACCATTGAAGTCTCGACGGGAATTGGGTTCCTAGATCACGTCCGTACTTTACGCTGCCAATCTGGGCGCAGGCAACGACCTTAAGGCTTACACGTTTCGCAGATGTACACCGCATTAGCCAAGCACGGAGGGATGTCCTTGACTATGAAATGCACGGGCGATCTCTGGATAGACGACCATCACACTGCAGATGAGTCCTTGCTCCCTCCCGCGCGCGACCTGCCCGAGCCAACAGACCACCGTCAACACAGGACAGCGCAATCGCACTGGGAACAGCATTCAAAGATGCCCTAGGCGAAGTGCGCGGTATCCGTAGATATGGCACTGGCTTTGCCCCACTCGATGAGGTACGCACCGTTCCCGCCCCCATTCCGGCCGCGCAATTCTGAACGACGTGTTGGCCAGGCTCTGTCCAGAGCTGTGATAGATATCTGCTCTCGCCCATACTGTGTTACCGACCTAGGGCTGAAGCGGGAAAAGATTGGTGACTTGTCCACAGAAATGATCCCTCACATCTTCTATTCCTTTGCAATCGCGTCTGGCTGCACACTGCACGTAGACGTTCTTCGCGGAGAGAACGATCACCACCGGTAAGAACCCAATACTTCTTGGCTGCGCCTCATCTAAACACCAGCAGATCGGAATCGGCATTCAAAGCTCTGGCCCTGGCCATCCGGCAAGCCATTGAGCGAACAGGTGGCAACGACGTCCCCAGTACCAAGGGTGTCCTATAGCCGATTGTGGTTTTTGTTCGCCTTCTTTGGCCGGCAAAGTTTCACTTTTATTTTTTTTTTTTTCATTATTCTTTTCCGTTGCCGAGGGCATTATTTTCTTTCCCCCGGGCAAACAATGTCCGCGCATATCTCGTCACGCCAGGATCACCAGAAGATGCACCGCTCTTTGTCCGGTGGGTTAAGCTGTGGACGCCGTAATCAGCGCCGTGCGAGACCCAGAAACTAGATCGTGCGCGTACCTTGGCTCCCTTCTTGCACTGGAAGGCCTCGGCGAACTCAGGGACATTCGAGAGAGTCCCGTCAACGCGCCACCTGGTGGGCGAGTGCGGGTCGACGCGGATGAGCTGGACTGCGGATTCCGGGCGCGCGTTGTTAGCCCATGCACGCGCGAAACCAATGAAGAACATTTGTTCTCTGCGCCGGAGAGTCAGCTTGCATGCAGGGGGGACGAGGGTTGCACGGACCTGGTGTAGTTCAAGCCAGGCAGAAGGAATTCGCCGCCATCTCTGTAAGATGCATGCAACTGGGCTTTCCAGGCGCGGTACGCTTGTATCACGCCGCTGTCTCCGATGTTCTCCGAGGAAGTCCTGGAGAATAGTCAGCTCCAAACCATTCTGCACGTCCGCACATGGCACATGAAACTCACAAGTTGCCCTAAATGCCGGTCAGTATTGAGTATTGATCAAAAGAATTAATATAAAAAGGATGTCACATACGTTCACGTGGACCTTTTCGCCATTCGGCCCCTCGACCGTGTATTTCGAGTACTGATCCACGATGCATTTCTGACGCTCCATGAACGCGTCGCTCGTGGCGTTGGTCCACCACCGCTCCAGCTTCGCATCCTGGTTGTAAAGCCTCCCAAGCGAATCGAACGCGTGCTAAAAATGCTCATTAGGTCTCAGGTCTTAGCGGTAAAATCCGGACGGCTCGGGCTTACAGTCAGCTCGTGCGCCGCGACCATTCCGAAAGCCCCATAAGACAGGTAGGAAGGCCAGTCCTGCGAGAAGAAGGGCGGCTGCAAGATCCCAGCAGGGAACACGATCTGGGGCATGACGTTAATGTTAATGTGCGATTTCCCGTGGCATCGAGTTGGCAGACTGACCTGATTCCCGTCTGGGCTGAAATACGCATTCACCATGGAGGGATACATCTCCCACGACTCCGGGTTCCGCCTCCTACCCAGCTTCATCCACTCGATGGATGCTGCATTCACACTGGCACTGACAAAGTTCTCGAAATAGTAGTCCTTCTTGATGTCGACCTTGCTGTAGTAGTTCGCAATGGACCGAGCGTCACGCGTGTCCGGAGACAGCGGGAAGCCGACCTTGACTTTGATATTGTCCGCCTGCCAGCGACAGCGAGATGTCAGCAGATGACGACAGACGACATCTTGATTCGTCGCCCAGACGCACACACCTTCTTGGTAGCAGCAGCCGCCGATTTCTCGTCCATCCACTCGAGATTCTTCAACGACTCCTTGAAGGTTGCGACGATATCTGCGGGCAGCCGATCAGAATATTAGAAGGGCAGGCCCAGCCATTGTTCACATACTGGTGATAACCTTCGTGCCCTTGGCCTGTGAATCGCCCGCAAAGGTCTCGCTGCACCCCAGAATTAGCATAAGTCGCGTACCGCCCCAGCACCGGGTGCACTCACTTGACAAAGTACCGGCCCACAGCAAAGCCGAGCTGCTCCTCGACGACATGCACACACGTCTCCCAGCGCTCCCCGACCGCGCCCCTCTTGATGCCGTTCAGCGTCTCCTCCAAGCGCCGCTGCGCGCGCCACGCCGGCGTCGCGGGGCTCAGGTGCGCGGCGAGCGTGAGCGCGGCGCGGGCCACCAGGTACGCCTCGACGACCTCCGCGGGCGTCTCCTCGAGGATCCTCGCCAGGGACTTGTAGTACGCGGGGTACGTCACGACGACGCGCTCCGGGAAGGCGCGCGGGGTGAAGGCGGCAAAGTACTCCGCGAAGTGGATCTCGGGGATCGTGCGCGAGAACTTGTCCAGCGCCATCGGGTTGTAGCGCTCGAACGGCTTGTAGTACAGGTCTTCCCTGGATGAGGCAGTGGCGGTTGAGTAAATTAAGTACGAGTAACAAACCGCGATAGAAAGCTTCAAGGAATGGACGCACATATCCAAGCTGGCATCTGCGATCTTCTTCTCAAACGCGACGACCTTCCTCGCTTGGACGTCCGCGGGGGCGGGCCTGCGCGGCCCCGGCTTCGGCTTCGGGCCCTGGTCGCCGCCGTCGTCGCCGTCCCAGGGCGGCCAGGGGTACGGCGGCCACGCATTGTCGCTGCCACCCTGCTGCACGAGTCCGCCGGGTGTGCTTTCGGGCAGGAAGAACTCCTCGTCGTCGTCGGTGAGCGCGTCGAGCAGCTGCTCGACGACGTCGGTGTACGTCTTGACGATGGCTTTGTCCTTGTAGTACTCCTAGAATGCAAATGTATATGGTAGTGAGCAAATGCGTGTGGCTCCCGCTATCGTGAAGTCGTGGAGTCGTGACGTACCTTGGCGGGCAGGCCGAGCTCTGGCTGGCTGAACCACAGGACCATGGCGTCGGGGTCCGTGCCGACGTCGCCTTCGATTGTCGCGGCGAACAAGGCACCCACGCCTGGCGCAACAACATCAGCATATGCGCTAACCCTCCAAAGACGCGCTGGGATTGATATTTACCTCGGGAGTGTAGGAACGCAACGGCCGCGGTCAACCCCTCATACTTGTCGCGCGCGGCAGCGGCGCCGACCTCGGTGCTCTCCCCGCGGAACAGCCGCTTCATGATCCCCACAAAGTCCTGCAGCGGCGCGGCGCCGACGGCCTCCAGCGTGTCCTCGTCGACGCACGAGTGGTACAGCCCGCGGACCTTCTGCAGGATCTGCGCGTCGTACGAGCGCGCCGCGAGATCGGAGTCGGAGTCGGGGATGTCCGTGGACTCGAGGATCTGGCGGATGGCCTGCTGGTTCGCCTGCGCGAGCACGTTGAACGTCCCGAGGCGGCCCTTGTCCGCGGGGATCGGGTGGCTCTTGGACCAGCCGCCGGCTGTACCACGCATCACGCATCAGCATCAGGAAACAGGAAACAGGAAACAGGATATGGAATGGCCTTGACGTATGGTGTATGATGTATGACGGGTGGCCAGCACTCACTGGCAAAGTCGTAGAAGTTCTCGCACGGATCCTGGGTGGTGTCGAGCGAGGAGAGGATCGACGCGGACAGGATCACGCAGTCGGAGGAGAGGCAGGCGCCCTAGCACGTTGCGAGCGTAATTAATATTACTAATAGCATCGCGGGTGCCAAGTGGGACTCACATCGATAGGCGGCTTGTTGGTCGGCACCGGGATGGGCACGGGCGCGAGAGTGGTGGTCTGCGCATCGGTTGTTGTGCGGATATCGGTGGTGGTCTGGATGTCTGTCGTGGTTGCGGTCTGGGTCTGGGTTGCCGTCTGAGTTGCCGTCTGGGTTTGTGTTTGTGTTTGGGTGTGAGTTTGGGTCTGCGTCTGCGTCTGTGTGTAGGTCACATGCCCGGACGGCGTCCCAGGCAGGTGCAGTTTGTGCTGCGCCCCAGCGAAGAGCCCGATGAACACCGACGTGAGCAGGAGCAGGAGCAGCGTGACGACGAGCAGGATCTTGGTGAGCGCCGTCAGCGGCTCCTGCACAACGGCGGTGATTCTGTGCCCCAGCGAGTCGGTCCCGCCATTAGGAGGGCCCCCATTCCCATTCCCGTTCTCATGGTCGCGAAGAAGAGGTGCGGTCTCTGCGGGGATAGTAGATACCGCTCAGCGCTGTTCCGTCGTGTCATGCTGTTGCTTAAGACGTACCTTCGTCAGTGGAAGGCCTGGCTGCCCTGGATTCCGCCATGTTGACGGCGTGGTGGAGTGTGATTCAGAAGCGCGATTCTCGAGGGTGCTTTGGGGTTTATAACTAGAAACTACTGCGGTGCTCGAACATGCGGCCTCCTGACGTTGGAGGTGATGTACTGGTGATGCACTAGTCCACTCGGAGCTCTGACGATGGCGCGCAAACACAGGCAAATAAGACAATGAGGTACCAACGCTGCCTAAAAAGGGCAAAACTCTATTTTGTTTTAGGGAAGATGACCTGCATGCAACGGTAGAAATCAGAATACACAATACAGAAAGGTCCTTATATTCACATGTGTGTTTGTGTCTCGTGGCCATGGTATCATGTTTAAAGATCCCAATGACAATGTTCACCTAATGTTCCCACAACTGACCGGCAGATCTAACCATTTGCGCCCCCGTCTTAAATGAACGCAACCGTGCACACAGTCATCCGGCGAACTCATCACATTCATATAACGGTCGTACAATATGTAGTGCAGGTGATACAGGTTGGATTAACAAGTCCGAGATTCGCACCCGCTCAGGGTGCGCTGAGCACGATCTGCAAGGCGCTTGCGATCAGTCCCGAAACGCGAATGAGCCATCCAGCGCCGACGCACCTTCATAAACTGCTCATAGTTCAGCGTGACGTAGCCGTCCCTGTCCGTATCGGCGCTGGGTGGAACATGGCCGCATTCAGCTCCCCATACACCGCTTGCAGATGCAGATGCAGATGCAGACGACTCACCGTTGGAAGGCCTCCGTCAGCGTCTTGATCACCACGCACGCCCGCACGAACCTGTCGAACGTGATCCCCGGCGCCGGCCCGTACCCCCCAATGGGCCCAGACGCTGCCCCAATCCGCAGATCAGCGTCCTGCTGATGACGCGCGCACAAAGGCCGCAGAGTCAGGGAACGCACCGTATTTCTGCTCGACGAGCGTGAGCAGCGTCGGGCTCAGGTTGTACCCGAAGCTCTCGAGCGCCTCCGCGAGCTCCGAGCCCTCGATCGACCCCGACTGGTCGCGGTCAAAGTGCCGGAAGACGCCCTGCCAGTCCGCGATGTATTTCCACAGCCCGGAGAATTCTGCCGGCGGGTGTAAGGATGGGCGTTAGTCATGCGCCGTCCTGTGAATATGCGCGCGATGTGGAGATGCGCGCGCGCGGTGGGGCGTACCTGCGAATCCGATGGCGCCGCTGCGATCCGTGTCGAATATGTTCATGAGCATCTTGACCGTGTCGAGATCAAACTCTGTTAAGTCAAACGCCAGTCAGCACGCATCCCATCGTCCCATCGATATCGTGCGTTCGCAAGCCAGACTCACTGGTCCAATTGCCGTTCACGAGCGCGGTCTGCAGCTCGTTCACAGAGATCGATCCGGAATGGTCCGCATCCACAGCGCTGAACTGCATCGTCCCGCATAGTAGTAAGTAGTAAGTAGTAGTACACAAACGATAAATCAGCCGCATTCCCCCCAAGAGCCATTGCGCGAGCACTCACGAAATGCCACAGCTGCGGATCCGCGCCCGGTGGGGCCCCCCCTCCCCCTCCTCCTCCGTAGCCGCCCCCGCCTCCGTAGCCGCCTTGCTGCTGCTGCTGCTGCTGTGGGCGCCCCTGGCCCTGGGGCGCACCGTAGATTTGCGTCGATTGGGGCCTGCGCATGGAGCTCGAGTGGCCCATCTGCCCGCCTCCTCCCCCAGGGGGTCCATAGCCGGGCTGTCCGCCTCCTCCGTAGATCGACATGGCTTGTTTGTAGTTGTGGGGTGGGATGGGGGTGGAAAGTGTTGGGGTGGGGCGTGGGTTGTGGATAACGGGAAGAGTCGATATCAAACTGCGGTGGCGGAGAGATGCAAGTATAGCTGTCTAAAGCCTCCACTGGGCGTCTCCAGCAATTGCAATCTTCCGCTCCGACGAGTCGGACGACCAGAATCACAGATCCCCCTCCCCCTCGAATCTAGCTTTTGCTTTCGCCCTCGCCCCCATCTAAGCTGCGAGAATACCGATGGCCAACCCACGGCAACGCAAAAAGTCGCGCTCGTCGGCGCACAAGCCCGTGCACTCGCGCAATCCGAAAAAGTCCCTGCGAAAGAAGCCTGGTGCGTGCCCGCAAAATTTTCATCATCGCTCAGTCGGGGGGAGATGCGGGCGGAGAGTCAAAGCTACGAAGCTATGGAGCTATGGAACTGTGATTCTGAATACACTTGGATTCGGGAATCCGCTGCCCCTCCCAAATTTCCCTTTCAACCTCTGCGGATCGTAACTTTTTACTGACCGATCGCCTTGCAATCACGTCACAGCTATCCGCGGACCCAAGGCGCTCCAGGAAGCATGGGACAAGCACAAAACCGTCCGCCAAAAGTGCGCCTTGCTTCATGCTTCATGCTGCTGCTTCATTCCGCCGCTGACACGACCCACCCCCCCAGCTACGCACTACTGGGCCTGGTCTGCGACCTCAACCCCCTAGCCTCTGGCGGCGCTGAGACCAAGCCCCAGGCCGCGTCTGCCCTATCTGCCGCTGCCGCAGACGCAGACGCAGATGTGCACATGGAGGTGGAGGTGGAGGCACCCGCCGCCGGGCCGTCCCAGCCAGCGGCCATACCAAAAGGCTACGGCAAGATCATCCGCGACGCAGCCGGGAACGTCCTGCGCGTGGAGCTGTCCGAGGCGGTCGACGACCACGAGCCCGTGCAGGACCCAGACCCGAATCGCGCGCGCGCGCGGCAGGCGGCGGAAAACGACAAGGAAGAGATGCGCGATCCGGAGATGGACAGCCGGGTGCGCGCGCACTGGGTGACCGAGCTGGGCGGGGGCGTGAAGGGGGGTGCTGGTGCTGATGTTGTAAAATGTAAGTTCTATTCCCTCCCCCTTCATTCTTTGTTTCTTGTTTCTTGTTCTTGTCCTTTCACCTGCCCGCTCTCGCTCCAATTCTGTCTTGAACTCGGGGGTTGTAAAACATGCGACAACGGTCCCCGGCCGCAGAACATAGTCCACTTCCATCGCATATGTCCAGGCTCAGGCTCCGGCGGCAGTTCCATTCCAATCCCACTCTTCTGGCCGAACTTTGGACGACTGCAGCTGGCCCGTACCAGTCCCATCGCGCTCATCAGTTAAATGAAACAATGAAATAATGGAACACCCGGCCCTCCACCCGCTGTGTCCGAGACGCGGTTGAGGTTGGAAAACCAGCTGCCAAGGCCCGATATGGGAACAGCGCGCCTTCCTTCCTGCCTTCCCTCCTGTCTGTGCGATCCTTGCGGCCCTACGAAATACAACATACGCCACTTAATAACACGCGCCACTTCATATCCGCACGCATTCATCTGCCATGCTTATGGTTTTCGCTAGTCGCTGCCACCGGCCTATGCTCCTTCCTGTGACGGGCATGTCGAATTTCATGTCAGGGGGCACTGGACGCAGCCTTCTGCTTCTCGCGCGAGCCTTGCGGTGCGATGAGGTGCTTCTGCGACTCATCCCGACCATCCTTCTTTCCCAATTCCAATTCCAATTCCGAACGCCCTCTGCCCAGTCTCTTAGCTCTGCGTTAATTCACGGGCACGCCCGGCCCCTCGGCATTCGGCGCGCAAGCGCCGCGCGTTTGCTTTTTTTTTGCTCGCCTGTGCCTGGACAGAAGACGTTCCCGGGAGAAGTATCAACGTTATCAACGCATCAACGCATCAACGCCTATGAAGCTAAATCAACTCTGTTGAATGTTGCTCGCAGTTCGCGGTTTCAGGCCACTAGTCACCGAGGTAAACCGCGCTTGGCTCGATTTTCTCTCCGCTGCGCTGCAGCTTCTGGCTGCGCCGTTTGTGCGACCTCATCCCCGACAGCCTTCTTTCCCGAATGCCCTGCGCCCGCCCAGGGCGCATTCAGCTCTTGCGAGCCGTGTGTCTGGCATGCTCGCCCCGACTCGCCCGTCTGCTGCACGGGACATGGCTTCTCGGGAGAAGCGTCCCCGCCTCGGACAGTAAACACTGCCCCGGGTCCGCAGTTTGCATTGGCCGCAGCAATCCGCCTTCTAGCCCAGATGGCCCTCGGTCATGGTTATCAGATAAGCGTCATCCAGTGACATGGACGTGACAGCCAGCCTGTCGCGGGCCGTCCTTCTGGTGCCCGGGGGATGCTTTGGGCGGTCAGCATAGGTTTTCCGACATGGCTTGCTTCCATGCGAGCCTCGCGGCTGCGTTTTTGGTTTCATAACAGAAGCACGACCTTTCCCTTTGTCTTCATGTATCAGGTATGGATTAGCGGAATATGTTGGATGCACGCGAGCCTATCCTATCCCCATATCCAGCGAATTTCTCCCAGCCATAGCGGCCCACTTGCCCCCTGAACACCCGTCGCTCGTGCAGCAACACAAGTACCATCCGGGGCGCATTTAGCTTTTACGAGTCGCATGTCTGGCGCGCTCGCCCATGGCTATTGCACAGGACATACCTTCCCGGGAGAAGCATCCCCGCCTTGGACAATAAACGCTGCCCCGGGTCCGCAGTTTGAGGTGGCCGCAGCAATCCGCCTTCTAGCCTAGATGGCCCTCGTCCATGATTATCAGATAAGCGTCATCCAAGTGACATGGACGTGACAGCCAGCCTGTCACAGGCCATCCTTCTGGCGCGCAGAGGATGCCTCGGGCAATCAGCAGAGATTTTCCGACATGGCTTCCTTTCATGCGAGCCTCGCAGCTAAGCTTTTAGTTTCCCAACAGAAGCACAGCCCTTCCCCTTCCCCTCCCTTCCCCTTCATGTACCAGGTATGGATTAGTGGGTGGTGCACCAATATGTTGGGTACATGTGACCCTATCCTATTCCCATATCCAGCGAATTTCTCCCAGCCATGCCGACTCTCCCCTCCCCTGGACACCCGCCGCTCGCGCATCAACATAGGTATCATCCGGCCCGCAAGACCTGCTTCGCAACTTCATCCCATCCAGTCTTATTTCCCCACCCCTTCCAAATGCCCATCGCCTACTCTCTTTTAATCAACGGGAACACCTTGACGCGATAATCCGGCGCGCTCACCGGTCTCCCGCGCCGGGTAAACAGGTCATGCTTTCTTGGGAGGAGTAATAGTGCGCTTGGATGCGAACTTCGCTCGCGGTTCGCGGTTTCTGGTGTCTGAATTAAACCGCGTTCGGCATTCGAATCTAAGCGATTGTCTATCGTCAGCGACTGAAGCTCTGCAGTCGCGTCTTCTCTTCTCCCCGATGGCCGACCATTGTTCACGACTATCGGGTCTGAGGGCATGACATCAGGTCGTCAGATAGCCTACCGACAGCGGACAGTCCTTCTCGCGCAGAGGCAGAGGCGGCGCTGGACTATGTCATGACACGCGGCTAGCAGACTCGGGCTTCGCGTCGTGCTTCCCAGCAGAAGCGCGGCCTCTCCGTGTCGCGTCCCCTGCCTCTTTGCCTTTCGCTTATCGCTCATGGATCAGTGGCATGTCCGTCCTCTTTGGGTATAGGCTTAGCGCCCTCCTCAGAGTGACCACGAATGACGTCCATGAGTCAATTGCCGAGCTCACGTGGTTATGATGTGCTATTACTCTCTATGCTCTCAAAGTTCAAGTATAGATTCCCAGTTCAGATTCCTGTTCCATCCCCATTTCTTTCCGAAACCCTGTTCTGTTCTGATACACGTTTTGTAATATCCATACTGACGCACCCCGTTTTTGTAGCGCTCGAACGCCTAGCGACGGGCACGCCCAGCTCTGGGCCGCGACACTCGTCCTCGCTGGAGACGAACTACCTGCAGCGGCTGGTTTCGAAGCACCAGGCAGACGTGGACGCGATGGCGCGTGACAGGAGGTTTAACCCAGAGCAGAGGACCGTCGGGCAGCTGAGAAGGGGGCTGAAGAAGGCGGGGTTATTAGCGCTTTGACCCGAGTTCTGATGATGGCCCAAAAATGATCGGTTCTAACCTGGAGAGTGGAAGTGACAGATCGGGGTAGGCGCTGTTGGAGATTGCCGACGGCAGGGGCAGGATCGCGGCTAAGGGGGCCAATTATATGCGCACCTGTGCGCGCCTCATCACGCCCTATTGATGAATAAATGCATTGTATTCAAAAAAATCGCGATGCCGCGGCCGCCTGGGCAGGGCGCGCTGGCCACGTCTACCAAGATCGCCGAGTCCGACCGCAAGGCATGGATCGTTCGATCCAGACGTGTGGATTTGACGGAATTGCACGGGGGATGGCCTGCGGGATTTGCAGGTTGGCTGTCGAATCTTAATAGATATGTAATAATGCGCGGTGGGATCCTGTGGCGATAGGGTATAATCGAAGCTCTCGAGTCGCGGGAATCCAAACGCCGCGCCGCGACCGAAGTTGCGACTTTCGGATGTTGGTGGCGAGTGAAAACAACTGACCGGACGGAGACCAATGCCTAGTGGCTGTGCCATCAGCTCCGTCAACGGAGAGCAATTCACAATTGCACACAGTGCGGATATCAGGATGTGACTCATTCGGACTATACGGACCGCCACTGTGTTGGAGATGCCCATTACTTTCCAAAATCGGGCGGGAAGGTCTTGCATAATTGCACAATGTGGCACGCTAGCCACTTTGGTCGGTGCCCTTTTCGATGCCCGCCACCTGCCCGCGACCATGACCTTTTTTGTGTTGGTGTCTAGGTTCAAATTCCGAAATGCTGTGGCATGGAAGCAGTATCTCAAGGACTCATCCCAGGAAATCGCCGTCACAGCCTGACAGTCCCTGACGGCATGCCGAGTCTCCGGAATATACCCAACTGGGGCTTTCACCTCCTGGCAACCCTGTTTGATGCTGACATGTGAGGGAATGAAATGTACCGAGGCGACGTCGACACAGGGTTGTGCCATCCAGATCTCGAGGTTGACCGCAATCTAACAATCACCTGTTCAGCCACCGAGTCCACCTGAGGTGCATACTCACAGAACCTCTGCGGCGGGGAGGATGTGCATTGTGCTGAAGCGCATTGCCCGCGTAGGTACCGTGCACGACAGGCGATTGATTATCCAATATGGACTAGCTCAGGTCCGGTAGATTGGCGAAAGTTGAGTGGTTCATATTAGATGAACGGACGCAATTTTCAGAATCACACTGGTTTTACGTTGCGTTTTTATCAAATTAGAAGATCTGGTTCGTGCGAGATCCAATCGGTGGCTGCGTGATTGACATGTACATTGACTTGTTCTCCCTTCGCGTCCTTTCCTTTCTCTCCTGCTCCTTCTCGTCCTATAAATCAACTACCAGGAGTCTGAGTTGGACATATCTGCCCCACACCCCCAGAACGCCCAGAGGCCTCACCTTCGCCTCCCCCGCACATCAAACGCACATTGCATCACTAGTACTGACGGACTAAAGCATGGCCCAACGAGCCGGTACCTCACGATCGACGGTCAGCACTGCGCGCCCACGGCCTCACCCAGAACCAAAGACGTCAAGACGCCAATTCTCCGCGTGCGTTATCTTTAATCCCCCATGCCTTCTGCCTCCACAGTCCTAATTTCTGACCTCCCAAGCAGATGTGGTGCATGTAGAACAAGAAGGTAAGCCGAGCCACCAAAGCGTCATGCTTCATCCACTAATTACTCGCACTGGCAGAGTTGCGTGTGATCTCTTTAAGTTGCAAACCTCGGCACCGGATGGCCAAGCCCAAAAGGCCGTGTGCTCAGAGTGCCGCCAGCGCGGCATGAACTGCGTGGACGAGTACGCTGCGATGAAGAATGCCACACGAAGTCTGCGCCGTGGGCGCCGTATCCAGGAAATCGAAAGACTCTACGGGCGGGCGTCGCACCCGCAGGAATCGCCCAGTCCGCCCAGTTCTCCGACTGCGAGGACGTCGGGGCGCGGGGGCCCCAGCATTATTCCGGAGTTGGACATCGCGTTCTTCGAATCCGGGTTTTTTGCCGCGTTCATCTTGCAATGTAAGTCCAGAGCCGAGATAATTTTTTTAATCCGTTGTGAGTGATAAATATCTGACCTCAACTTTAGATTCGCTTCTGGATCGCCACGATTTTGCATCCAGATACATCGCACACCGCAAAGGCGGCCGACCGCTTCCTATTGAAGGTCAACTGCTCGCCAAAGTGCTCGTCGTATGGGCCGCCTCATTCGGAGTGGACCCTACGGGCGCCGAGATCCCAGCCGGCCAGGAACAGTACACCTCTGCCGGCGCCAGCACCAGCGCTGGTACGAGCGTCTGGCACCAGGACCAAAGCGCCTCGCTCCCCACTCAGACCCTGCCTTCACGCAGAGAGCGCACAGATGCGCAGGTCCTGGAGCTCCTCAACGCGGTTGACATCCACGGCGTCCTGCGCAAGCCCACCTGGGACGGTGTGCGCCTCCTGCTCCTCATTTGGCCGCTCACCGTGCACGTGCAGACCCCGCTGCAGCGCGTGAGCATGTACGAGTCGACAATGTCCCAGGTCTACGCGCTTTGCAGCCTCGACTATGATGACGACGCGTCAAGCTCAGCAAAAATGACTAGCGAGCAGGGCATGTTCGGGGACGCGATGATGCGCGCAAGGATCTTTTTGTATGCGCATGTAAATGAGGGGACGATAAATGGGCTGAAGGGGACGCGGATGGTGCTGAGCGATGACGATCTGGTGGGGTTCTACCAGACGCTGCCGCCACCGCTTCCGAAAGGGAACGGGGGCGGGGAGTCATCGTTGCCCTCGCCTGTGTCGCCCTCCCATCCCTCTGTGCACCATCATACTGGCTTCTCGAATCTGGAGCAGAATTCGTCGCAGCAGTCATCGCACGCGGCACTCGCGTACAGTGGCACGAGACACTATTTCGCACCGATGCTGAACCTCAGTGATGTCTGCCGGCACATACACACCGTCCTCACCGGGCCCAAGGCGCACCGCAACAGGGAGGAGTACTTCGACAGGGACGGCTTGCGCGATATCTGGCTGGGCCTGGACCGGAGCTGGCAGGAGTTCGAGCAGATGCGCACCGATGGCATCGGGCCCAGTGGGTTCAGTATTGGAAGCGAGAACTTGGATCGCTTCGTGAGCGGGTGGCAGATATACATCTTCGAGTGTCGTAAGTTCAACAGCTTTGCTTCGCCGATATACTTAAGTCTCACCCATTACGCCTACAGACAACGTCATTCGCAAGGAGCTCATGGAGCGCGTCGCGTCGTTCCCCGAGTCATCCCAAAAAGCATCTAGCTCAGGCGCTTCCTGCGCATCCGGATCCGGCGCCTCATGCTCGACGACGTCTTCGAGTGGCACCCCAGCGCAAGCAATGCTCCATCGCTACGCACACGCCTCGCGGAAGTGTCGCGCACTACTGCCTACTGTGCTGTTCCTTGTGCAGAGACATGTGGCGCCCACCGGTGTCCACCGGTTCTTCGCCTATGACGCCGGGCTCGTCAAAGGCGGCTGCTATTTCGCAGGATGCATGCTCGCCAGGGGCGAACTTGACAACTCCCCAAGCCAACCCGAGTTGGAGCTCGGTATGGACATCAAGACCGGGGTGCAAATATGCTTACAGGCACTGGAGTCCATGCAATGCGTCTACGGTAACAGCAAGGAGCTGGCCAAGGAGATCAGGGGGTTCCACAAACAGAGACAGGCGCATGCCGTCGAGCAGCACGGGGGTAGCAGAGTGCCATTCACCTCGTACGGCTATCAGTACCAGCCCACAACCACAACAGTCCCGTATACCCCGAGCTGCCCCGGGCCCGAATCCATGCAGCCCACAGGTGCATCAACGCTACCTTACCCGATGTCTCTCTCAACACGACCCCTGCTCGCGCCCGTTATCACCAGCAATCTCACCGAGGTCGTCCACAGAACGGCGCACGCTGGCGCAAGTACTTGGGCCATGCCCAGCCCTCCCAACACTGCGCATACCCAACGCAGTACCCCAGAAACTCACGACGAGTACCCCACCAGCGTGCCGTACTATCCTTCCAGCGATCCACACGATGACTACAGTTACACTGTACCGTCTGGAACACTGGTGCCCTCGCCGTTCGAGTTGAGCGTTGGGATTGACCTATCGGAGGAATTCATCGATGGGGTCTTCACTACCGTCGATATTCCCCATGGACAGGCACCTTCCAATGATCTCCTCACGCCCCCATTCAACACGTTTTATTAGCCGTGACCTTTTTTATTTGCTTTCCTCTTTTCGCCTACCCACATGGGCATCCGGGAGCACACCAAATGCTGCGCATCATGCTTTCAAAACGCCAACATATGTATGCTTCAACTGCAACACTATCTCCTATTCATTTGCCACTATCTCGCCTGATAACTCGCTATGGAACTTTGCCGCTATTCTTTCTGCCTCATGCCGATTCTGCCCATTCTTTACTGTATTTCACCCCCCATATATTTTGCGTTTCAATTAGTTGTATCACTTCGACGCTATCATTCCCTGTTCACTATGAAAGATTGGGTTTCGTCCATGCGATTGTTCATCCTGTTTAATTTATCTTTCATGTAAACACGTCGCAAAACGTACCCTTCCTCCTTGTCATTTCCTCCTTGTCGTTTGCAGTTATAATAATACAATCATAATACATAGATCCGGGAATGGCAGACGCGCACTTTCGATGAGCAAGACGTCCCCGTAAGGATTGATCATTAGACATTCCCAGCAGGTAAACTCCTCTGAAACATGATCCTTACGTGCCTGTGGAGATACTGGGGGGCAGGGCTATCATGGGATATCTTGAACTTTCGATCAGGTCCTACAGGCTGCAATTGACTGCGCAGTACGCGGTAACGACATCAATGAGGCCTCGCAATCGGCTTGCGATACATACTTTGCGTCACAAAAACAGGGGGAGCGTCCGACTTGCGGAGATTACGCGCCAGTGATTGACAATGTCCTTTCCTTGCATCGCGCCACCTCCGAGGCGCTCCATGGATCGTGCCATCGCGCGCTGGTTGTGCATTATTTCAGGATGTGTTATGTCAAGGCGCGACGCCCGACTGTCATGAGATGATTGGCTACCCGAAGGCTGAGTGTTGAGAGATATAGATTGCCCAATCCGGACTCGAGAAACTGTGGAAGACCAGACGGCTCCAGCCGGTCCAGATATGTTGACTATCCACGGCCGCAAGGTCCGACAGACCTGTCAGAGATAAAGCCGTGATAAGCGTGTCAGCCTCGGCCTCGAGCGATGAATCCAGTCAATCAGTGATTGGCTGTACGTAAAGATTAAGAACCCATGATTAAAGCGGCAAGCAGACAGGCCGGCGCGTCGTCCCAAGACAGCAAGCTCAAGGCGCACTGTCCCAGAGGGGCCCTGAAGTTTGGCACTGAGCGCAAAGAAGACTGGATCGGTCTGGTGATGACCATGAACAAAAGGATAGCTACCAAGTAGGTTTTGACGTCGAACGTGTGCGTACTAACCCACCAAGGTGAATGGGTGCCATGCATGATGCTGGGCCGCTAATAGATCAGGCGCAGGTTCCATTTCCAAAGGCCACATGCCTGATGCACCGAACGCCACAGGGTAGGAGCAATCGATTGCATAAAGGGAGGAGATACCCACAAGTTGGGATATCGCCGCGTATAGACTCCTGGCCGATCTGGAGACCGCAACCGGGAGATCCACAAGAACCTTCCGAGTTCTCTCATGTGTGGCAGAGCGTCACGGTGTCACAATAAAGGAGAAATTCAGCAAGTTAATAAGCAATGTGTTTTCAAACACGTACAAACCCGACGTATCTGGTGCGGCTTGCAATAATATCTGATCATCGAAGGCGTCCATCCGTTTTTCTATGATCATTCTCAGTCGAAACGCATCGATCTTTCTAGCCACACAGTTATGGTCGGCGTGAGACGTGAAGTCAATTGAGATGAAGTATCGTAAGTCACCACTCGCGAGGAAAGCTCGAGAAGGGGTAAGATCGACGTTGGTGCCGAGCGAGTCATTTCAAACTGCCGGAAGTTCTGGTCCAGCGTACATAGTATCACGTGTTTATATAATGAGTCCGGAGAAGCCGGGAGCCAGTGACCGGGGGGCAAGGCTTTTAACTTCAAGTCTGCAACTCAACTTCAACTACCAACCTTGAACCGACCGACCTGAAACTAACCAGGAATCTACGTACGGCATAATTACTACCCAAAGTATACTCAAGTAAACGAAATGACTTCTCCGCATCTCAAAGCAGTGCTCTTTGATGTGCGTGTCCTTAATATTTGACTAGGTCTCGGCTCCAACCGGCTGATTCACATTTGTTCCTCTCTGCTTCTACAATCCATTCACTTAATTCTACTGTGGAACAATCATATCTAGATCGGTAAGTGATAAAGGGTCATGTACGTTTCCAGACCACTTCACATTCAGATCCTTGCAGGTGGCGTTGTCCTTTTGAGCCCTTTCATTGGCATAGCAGACTTTGAGCGTCAGTACAACTTGCCAGCCAACTACATCAACTGTTCCATGTGCGTATCTGAATAATTATGTTGTACTAAAATATTGAAACTGAGGCCATGGTGGATTGGTATTAGAGCAGCCCGAGGCTCTCATGGGGCGTGGCAACGCTTTGAGCGCGGCGAGCTCGCTCTATTCCCATTCTATGAGGCTTTTGGCAAAGATCTATCTGACACTGTGAACGGCAATGTCTGGTACAAAGCTTACTGTTTCAAGAAAGGAATTGGTAGGCCAACTTTGAATTCGCTGTTGCCCGAGAAGTTTGCCAATTTACCCAATGCCAACAGAATGTCCTAAACTTCCGGAACGTCTATCAATAGACGGACGAGAGGTAAACGCTCATGTTCTCTCTACCTCCACAGGGAAATATTGAGAGTTTCATTCACTGCAGCTATTTGGCCGGATGATGCGAGGCGGTGGTGTGTTCGACCCATACATTCTAACAGCCATTCAGAATATCAGAGGTGAGAGTTCAACTCGCCTAACTCAATATCCTGAGCTAACATCCCGACAGCCTCAAAGAAATGGAAAATTATAGCCCTTACAAATAATTTCACGGCTCTCGACCAGGCCTCGCCGGACCCCTTCGATCCCACGCACGTACCCGACTCTGAACATGAGTTCCTGGGGTGGGGCGAGGGCGGAGCTGCGCCACCTCATTTGCGAATTCTGTTTGATGATTTCTGCGATTCGAGTGCCTTTGGCATGCGCAAGCCAGAGCCAGAATTTTACATGGCCGCTTGCGAGCAGAACGGCATCGAGCCCAAGGATGCGGTGTTCCTGGACGATATCGGAGTGTGGGTTGTTTTATCATAATTATATGCGGAGGGTGGGGAGATCGAACAGCTGAATCCAATTGCAGAAACCTGAAATCGGCAGAAAAGCTCGGGATGGAGACTATCCGTACGTGGGGCCATACGGTTGTTTCGGCTCAGCAAGCTAACTTGTCGCGGACAGATGTTGCTCTGGGGTCTTCTCTTGTTGCGGTCAAAAAGTTGGAGAAGAAGTTGGGCATAGATTTAACGACTCCGGTGGCTGCCGGAGCAAAATTGTGACGAGAGACCTTGAAAGCACCTCGGAAAGCGGATGTTATGAATGTTAAATTATCTGTGCTCCGGACAGCGGGCTTCTATGCCGCTCTAACGATGTACCCCGAATAAGATGCGTAAACTCCTTCGCGGTGCATAGAGAATCCAGGAGATGTGTCTAGAATGGCTTGTCGGAGTCGGGTATCTTGTCCTCATAGTAGCTGCCGATCTGGCATGGAATGCGAATGTCAATATAGTAATGTGGTTCATGCACGATCACGACTCACCAAAGGCACTTTTACAAGGAGCTCCCTCTTCACCAATGGTGTCACAGACAGAATCTGAAAGAGTCACTGCGTCAACTTCCAAGAAGAGTATAACTGCTTCAAAGGGCGTACGAAAAGCGCGGCGGTTCCTGCACCAACACCCCAGAGGGCCAAGCTAGGTGCCCATGGTCTTAAGGACTGACACGCGTAACTCAGCATCAGAACTTCGAGCGCAAGAGCCTCTATGGCGGACATAGTGGGAGGGTAGACGTACAGTGATAGGTGCTTGCCAGCTAGCTGCTCGTTGGAATTGGAGTCTTGACATTGTTATGGATATACTGGTCAGTGTGGTGAACTTGCTCGGCGTCGGGTCGAGCAGGAATTCTCCAGCGTGAGAGAATAATCACGTGCCCTTGTCGGCCAACCCGCCGGTGCCAACCCAGGCTGCCAACCCTGCACCCTTCCACTGTTGTTTCTACTATCTCTAGGCACTTGACTGATCGTTTCACGAAAAATTGTACGCATTGACTGGCTTGCGAATTTGGATTTGATTAAATCTCCCGTCATTTCCTAGTGTGTGGACATCCAACAGGTACCAACCAAACAGTACTACATCCGCGCTTAACATCACCACGTTCGCGTCACTGTACAGCACTTGTAAATGGCTACCCAACAGCAAGGCGTAGAATATCATGATACTATACATCTAGAGGTGCCCGCCTTTCAACAGGCGCAAACACATCAAACACTAACCATCTCAATTCAGGATTTTCCTCTCGAGGATATCAAAAACCACATAAAACAGATGAACCTCATTGGCCATCTAGAGACCGCTGCCATTGAATCTGCCATCACCGGATGGACCCAATTCATCGCTCCTTTCACACCTCCTCATTGCTTCACGGTGTCCCCATCTAGCGTTATTTTAGACTTCGTGTCTTGTTTTCTCCTCGAGATGTCATTTCAAGATCTCCAACCGCGATTCCGCCTGGGCCACTCAATCTTCGCCGAGCTTCATGTAAAGATGCTTCCTTTGTGGCCGACTATTTGGACATGGCTTCAAATTCTCCACAACGACAAACATATGTATTCCTGCGCTTCGCATGGTGCTCCAGAAATCAGCATCGGCTCTAGGATGCGCCAGTGTCGCTACGAGGCGATGTGCGGCATTTTGAGAAGCTTTCTCTACAGTGACGCACACACTACATTGTCTGCCACAGTGTTGCGCACGGAGGGAGTGATGTCAATGGCCGCGGAGCTTTGGATCGAAGAAGCGAGGGATAAACAAGCAGTCTTTGGTTTCGAAATGGGGAAAATGCTGCTTAGACCGCCCTGGACGCTTGAAAAACATGCGGATCTCTCTGTAGATTTCCTTAACCACATCGTGGCGGTTTGCGGCAGCAAGGACGAAGTTGTCAAGCTGCTGTATCGCCGCATCAAAACCAACCTGCTGCAGTTGGAGCCAGAAATGAGGGCCCTCGTCGGTGATCTCAGTCTGGCTGCATGCCGGATACATGATAACACTGGTACCCCAATCTTGCGCGACGCTCTTCTGTCCAATGCAAGGTATACCATGATCTTCATGGTCGATGCGGTCTCTCTCATCCTAAAAGCACACATGAGGGAGGTAAAAAATAGGAATCCACGGCTGTTGAACATCGCTCACTTACCTCTGACCGTGATTCTTTCACTTATGAGAAGCTCCCGGGCATACGAGTGCATTTCACAAATTTTAGACACGACATTCTTCACGCTGGTCTCGCAGGTTTCACTTGCGTTCAAGGATAGGGAAAGCAATACATTCGGAAACGTCTTGGACGCTCTGCTTCAAAACATTAGCCTCTTTGCTGTTCATCGGAGCTTGTTGAAAAAAATGAAACGGATTTTAGACGAAGCCTCCCCAAGCATGAGGGCCAGTAGGGCGATTGCCAAATTCAAGTTCCGTCTCGAGGCGTGGTTAGACATAGACATTGAAGACATCGAAAACTTAGGCCCTTGCCAGACCATTTGCGGAGATCCTCAAGTATGTTCCAGTGTCTTCAATATGTTCCACTGTGTTCTTACTAACATTGTCCCACTCAGTGTGTCGCATTCGACTTTAAGGGCAAATTACGACGCTGCTCGGGATGCTCTTTTATCTGCTACTGCAGTAAAACATGCCAGAAGCGGCACTGGCGTGGTGAACACAAAAAACACTGTCACAATATGCGCCATTCTTCCAAAGGTGAGCCGTGCATTTATCCCTGGCCACACACTTGACTAGTGCTGAAGACTCTGGTCATTTCTAGGAATCGTCGGCTTATCTGGGCCCAATCTTCGATTCCTTACACATATGATGTCATGGGACGCCACGCTACCGGTGCAGAGTCTTAAGATACGCTCGCGGGACGGCTCTCCGAGTGAGGGTGCTTCGACCGTCCGGCATTCGGTTGTGCTGGATTATAATGGCGAAGGGTCACGCGTGATCGAAGGTACGGCGGATTTGCAGAATCTGTCAGTCACACCGACACTGTCAATATCGACGTTCATGTCACCGATGCCAACCATGGCGAAGAAGTTCTCGTCCAGACTGCCAGAGCTGAAAGACGTATTGCAGCGGCACTGGGCCGTATCAAACGACCTGCCCAACACTGTTGAAAAACGCATATTCACACCGATTCTTGCCCTGGTTCCTCGAGGAGGGGAAAATGTAGAAGAAGATTCACAAGTCATAGCGGCAATGATGGTGGAGACGCAGGCTCCGCCAGGTGTAGGCAAAAGCATCCCCAGAATGACTGGTCGGTACGTTAGGTGGTTGTATTGCATGTGAATCGGAACCTACCTGTATGATTATTTGTCATACCTCTCGGTGTATTTATTCAAGATAATACTGTATGGGCCTATTGCATGGCAATGTATATTTTGTACATTGGAACGATGAATCAGGAGGTAAGATGCCGCCGTGCTCACTCGGTTGGGTGCTAAATCACAACGGTCTCATTGAAGGGAACAGCATTCCCTCTAACGCAGATGCATGCTCCGCTATGCTCCGTTTGTCAGTCTGACAGTCCGTCATTGACAATATACTGTTCAGTTCAGAGGTCTGTGCCAGCCGAAAAAGTCCTTCATTGGAAAGCCAAAAATGGGGGCAAGGATAACTGACGATAATTCTTCCTCGAGCACGATTGACTTGTACCCATACCAGTCACGACCTCCACCCTGATAGTTAAGCCCTCTGCCGCAAACTCTCGGGCTCCATGGCCACGGCATCAAAGATGGCGGCGTCTGGAACGTGGCGCAGACCGATGGAATCGATGCGTTTAATGGGTCATCCAGACAAGAATCCACTTTGCACCGCGACTCGACCATATCCACGAAAAAACGCACTGGGAAGTTTTCTCAATATTCCAGAAACAAGGTCTGAAGCTCAAGCACAGGTTTTTTTGTTTTTTGAAATCATTGTTTAACCTCCGCTGGGGAGATTCCCTATGGTAGAGGACTACTACTTTTATCTTCAGGCGTAGGGTAGGGGCCGGTTCTGCATATCGGTGATGTTATGAGGGCCTGTACGACCCTACTGTAATCCCGCGTTCCACGATGACTAGAAAACGCATAAATTGCATGATGAATGTCGAGAGTTTTCGGCTTCAGGCTCACCCGAATCAGCTTGTCCAGGCTTGGTGGCTCGCTCCCGCTTAGAGTATATATAATTGATGAGTGAGATCAATGGTGGCGATCTCGCAGCAGGAGGAGCGATGTATATGGGATACCAGTGATATGCTCCATGGTGCATGCATTAGGTTTTATTCTGAAAATGAAAAATCCGTCAATGAGGGCAATTCAAGAGAATCGAGGAAGTAGTGGATGCACCTCCCGTAGCAAGACAGGGCCAAATTGCAGAGTTCGGATATACGAAGAGGAGGCGTCAATGTAATTTTCAGACCTGATTGCAAGTCTGCCACGAACCTGATAATGCAAGGTATCATGCATTATCTGCAGCATGGTGAGTGCTTGTGTAAAGGTGCAACGATGGATATTAACTTCGGCGAGCCGAGTCCATAGAAGTAGGCTCAAGCTTCGCATGCTCTGAGAATTGAGATCAATGACCGAAATTAGCATTGGCGTAGCCTCGAAAGCATTTGGCGGATCTACTCCGCCCGACGACGTTTGTAGCAACGGTAGGCGGTTTCTGATTCCTGTAAGGTTGGTGTTGAGAGTGAGTGCACCGAATGATACCTCTCGCCACCTGAAAGAGTGACCAATCACAGTCGCAAGAAGTGCATCCCAGCCCCTCTGATATTCAACATCCTGTCCCCGAGAGGGCCGACACACAGGATTTGGATGAATAACGGGTAGTCTTCTCCGCGTGCTAGCTAGGCTTCCACGTATTCCACCGCTTTCGGGCCATCTCTCCTAGTCAAGTTCACAGCGATGCGATTTCAGAGAGAGAGTGTAGAGAGCGCGCACATTCATCCACGATAGCTTGGATATGGATACCGTCCAGATCCCCGGGGCCAAGATATGAGAATATCTCGGTGAAAACTTCTGTTGGCGCCAATTGAATCGGGGACGAAATCTCAACAGGCGAACGGTGGTCGGCGTTGGGTATGCATGGGGGGCGGTCTGTGAAAATCGGTTCGACAGTCGACTTGGATGGCGTGTGCTGGTGGATATCGTGGTTGAGGAACATTGTGTATTCGGAAGATCCACTTACGAATATGTATTGCTTTTCACTGGGGTCGACAGGCCGGGCGGCACGATGAAGGATGGGTTCACAGTGGAAGTTGCAATTGAAGGCATTGATCGCGAGCGACTGCTGGAGCGCTACGGTCACCCGTCCGCCGCGCCAAAAGCCAACCCGCGCGCCACCGCCCACCATTTCCCCTCCTAGTTATGTCCCCTTCGGGGTGACATACGAAAAAATTGGAACGATACAGAGAAGATTAGCATGGCCCCTGCACAAGGATGACACGCTTTCCCGGAGTGGTAGATCTACGGATCTCAATATTTATTGCTTCGCGTTCCTATTTGCACTGAACCGCAATGAGGATCGAGGGCACTCATGGCCATGTGTATGTTTTGCACCGAGGAACGAGTAACGTATACGGTATAGATTCTGTCTATCAGAGACTAGATTTGCACATGCAGGACGAGATACAGAAATTTTGTTTTATCCATATTTATCTCGTTACATTCAAATTAATGGTTACAGTCAAATGGAATGCACATATTTCGAATCGGATAATCCAGCAAGGGCATAACAGAGCTCCCATCCCTACACCCCCGTTGCCAATCCCACCCCAGCAACATAGTCTACGCCCAACCTCCCCACCCTAGCACACTCCAGCTGGCTAATCGCTACTCGCCTGCGGCCCTGGACGGCACGCAGCTCCAGCTTGGAAAGCTCGAGCTCGTGCAGTGCGCGGCGCGCCGCGCGTGCAAGGGGCGCGTGAGAGGCGGCTGTTGCCATGCGGGCAGCGCGCAGGCGAGCGAGCTGTGGAAAGACACCCGGTCAGCATAAGCACTCGCGAGCATCAGGGAGGGAAGAAGAAAACACAACATACCTCAGCCTCGGTCTCGCTCGACAGGACGGGTTTGGGGATGTATGTCGGGATGTCGATCGCGGGTGTTTGCGCCGTTGGTGGGGGCGCTACTACCGGTGGGGGCGCTGGCGGCGGCTCCTGCTTCGCTGCCGCTGGCGCAGGCTCCGGCTTCGCCACTATTGGCGCGGTCTCTGGTTTCACCACAGACACGGCCACAGACACGGGTGGTGCTGGTGCCGCTATCGGCATCGGCATCGGCAGCGGCGTCGGCGCTGTAGCCTCCTGAATCACACCCGGCGTCGGCACACGCGTCGGAGTCATGACGGATGGGGCTGCCGGGGGTAGGACAGGTGCAGAGATGGCAACGAATCCCCGTGGGGCCTTTGGTGGCTCACGATTCCGCGGGCCTGTCGGGAGCGCGGGAACGGCAGGGGCAGGGGCCAGTACAGTCACAGGAGGCGCCACGGCTGCTGAATGCAATGTTGTCGCTTGCGAAGCAGTGGAGAAAGAAATGGAGGGAGAGGGGGAGGAGGGGCGTGTGGACATCGGTATGTCGCCGTCTGCGTCTTTTGTCGGTGACTGTTCGAGCTTGGGGGGCTCGGCAGTGAATTCCAGTGGAGGCTCCAGTATAACATCAGTCGTAACCTCGACCTTCGAGGCAGCCGCGTCCTCTACATCCGGGTTCACGCTCGCTGTGGCCTGCGCTCGAGGCGAAGTAGGAACGGCCTCCATCCTTGCCATACCCAGCCCAACGCCCAGGCCGCCTGGCCGCCCCCGAGACATCCGCGCCTTGAGATCCATGCCGATGCCCAGCGTCGAGCGTGGAGGCAGGCGGTGCTTCATTCCTCGTTCCCCACCTCTGTCCCTGTCCTGACTCCGGCTCCTGCTGCGTGATGGCGAGCGAGTCCGCGTCCGACTGCGTGTGCGCACGGGCGAGCGGGAGCGGGAGCGGGGGGAGCGTGCTGGGGAGCGAGAGCGCTTACGTGCAGGCGAGCGGGTGAGAGCGCGGAGGGGCGGAGGGGAGTACGAGCGGCGCGGGGAGCGGGAGCGGGCGCGGATGGGGGAGCGCGGGCGGCTGGGCGCAGGGGAACGGGAACGGCGCACGGGGGAGCGTGAGCGGTTACGCACAGGGGAGCGGGAACGAGAACGCGCGTATCGCGGCCCTGTGGAGGACGAAGGGTGCGGCGGGGACGCAATGGAGTGCGCGCCGAGACGGAGCCTGCGCGGGGGCGTCGGCGAGCGCGGATGACGAGGCGGGCTGCGTGTTCGCCTACGGGGGGAGGGCGTTCGTCTGCGAGGAGAGGGGGTGCGTCTGCGGGGAGAGGGCGTACGTCTGCGATCTACAACGCCATCATATCATCAGTTTACATTCAAGACAGACCGGACTAATAGTGAGTGACTTACATCTCGACGGAGGTGAGCGCGACCTCTCGCGGTACCTCGCACTACCAGCCCTCCTGTCCAGCGGCCTGGTATCTCTATCTCTATAGCCCACCGGACTCTCACGCTCCCACTGGCGGTGCGCGTAGTACTCGCGGCCGTACTGGCGCTCCCACTCTGCGTACTGGTCGCGATAGCGCGCCTGCTCGGCGTCCACGCGCGGGCGAGTGTAGGTGGCAGGTGGGGCCATAGGGGCTGCAGCTGGACCGCGTGGGTGGAAGCGTGCTGGACCAGGAGATGGAGCGGGGGAGGGCCGAGGAGACGCGGAGGGGGAGATTTCTCCAGGTTCGGGTTTGGGTGGGAGACTTGACATCGTCAAGAGCGTAATTCTTGCTAGTTGTTGATATATAGAGTAAACGGGTACTGTTCACTTGCTTGACTTTGTGGTGCTACGTTGCAAATGAACGCCCTTTGAGTGAGCAACTAGTGGTGGTTGCTGCTCGGCCCTCTTAAGACCTCTTGGGCACAAGTGAGCCCAAATTGTCCAATAACGGCGAGCAAAAGCGCGCGTCGATCTCGACTGGAAGGGTACGTCTGGGTCACAGACAAGGTTTCTTGACCGAATAAACAAAAAATTGCAGTCCAAAGCAAGCTTGCGAAATGATCGAAGATGTGACAGGAAGAGGAAGGCTAGTAAGAGGTAGTACAAGCAAAAAAGCTCCCCGGCCGGGAGTCGAACCCGGCTCTCGCGCGCACCGCAGAAGTTGACAGGCGCGTGTACTAAACCGATATACTACCAGGGACTATGAAAGAGAGGAGGACCTGGCAAGTATAATCTGGGAGGGAAGATGAGGTTGTTGGGAGCCCCCAAAACCTCACAAACCACAACATCCTTTTTCAAAAGAAATCGAACCGAACGGTTCAATGTCACATGTCATGTATATTCCTCGTACCGAATTAAAACTCCATTTCCCCGCAAAATGGAAACGCGAAGCAATAAATATTGAGATCCGTAGATCTACCACTCCGGGAAAGCGTGTCATCCTTGTGCAGGGGCCATGCTAATCTTCTCTGTATCGTTCCAATTTTTTCGTATGTCACCCCGAAGGGGACATAACTTGGAGGGGAAGTGGTGACCGGTTGCGCGCGGGTTGGCTTTGGGTGCGGCGGGCGGGTGCCCGGTGATCGCATGCTCGGTGGCAACTTGGTGCCAATATTGTGGCTTGGTTTCAATTACTGACATTCCCCATTCCGGATCTCGAGCATACTATCTCAAGCCCCTAGGGAAGCTTGTGTCACTGATACCGGATTGACAATGAAGCAGGTTGCTGTGTGTATCTGAACATCGGCCCCGTGAGCCGAGCTATCAAATGTCTCTTTCTTCCATCCTCCATGAGTCATGACGCCCGTTTTACGATCTTTTAGAAACATGCAGGCCTCTGTTGGTAATAGACATCAGTAACCTGCGATCACATCAACTACGCGCATCCAGCGCTTGTCTAATTTATTCAGTACCAAAGTATGAATCGAAATGCTCCTCTATCTCAAACCTAACTATCATCATAACGACTACGCGCCGCAAGCAGATATCATTCTGCCAACCCACGTTTGCCAGATTTGGTGTCAGCTAGCGCTCTCTAGTACTCCCTCTGTGGAACCGCATTAGCTTGTCTCTGATCATGAGAAGAAGGTGGAATGCATCACTGGCTGGCACGCGGAAGATGCTGCCCATTGTTCATCAACCTCGAGTGCTGGGCGTGTGCCGTCGAGCCTCAGATTGCATGGAATGCATTAATATTGCTCGCATACTCGTGAGTCGTGGTTCGGCAGTGGTGCATGTGGCGAGAATCATCTTTCGCTGCACCCTTTCTCAGAGCCAACCTCACAGGAGCCAGAAACAATCTGGCGTGGCTCCACACGCTGAGAAGAACCGCCAGATACTTTCGAAGCTGCGCCAATGATCAGGACCCAGGTCGGTCACCGCGGATTTCAATCATCCTGATCTGCCAAGTTGGGGTCCACCCCCGTGGACTCGGCTCGCTGGTGTCCACTGTCACCGTCCACCGTTCGTCCTGCAGAAAAGCTCTCTCTGTGCTACAGATGGTGCCCAACATTGTCGACCTCATAGAAAATTTAGGAGGCCTGTTTGATCTATAAATCTCAACAACGCGCCTTCTGCGTTTATCCAAGCTCCCAAATTTCAGGGCATGATCACAACGAAGTGAAGGAGCCCACGCCGCCGAACACGTACCAGAAGCTCAGAACTTCATTATACCGCACTGGCTAATGATGGGTGCCTAGTATGGGGCCACTCGGGCTCATGAACCCAGGTCCTCTGGCAAGCCGGAGAGACGAGTGGGATCTTGCGGCGGCCAATGACACCTAGTGCGGACGAGCAGGAGATTGCAAGTATAGTCACTGGCGTAACGTTTACCCTCCTTGCTGAGTAGGCTCTGCAGGAGCAACCAAGAGGCGAGTGACATGAGCTCAGCATGTAACAAGAAACCGGGGCAGCCCGTGTGTCTTGTTGATGATCGTCATTTAGGTAAGTCTGTAGGCGTCCGAACAAATGGCCTTAGGCTTCCTTGGGCGTGAGCTGATGATAGATGTCCCGTGTGCGACATATGACGCGAAATGCATTGTTATTAGCCGGTACTATAGTAGTAGCGTGTTTCATTTCAAAGTGCAAGCAAGGCTGGGCTAGTGGTCATGCCTTCGGTATGGGTGTGCATTCCATGTGCGTCTGCGCAGGGTCCATAGGCAGCCGGCAGAAGAACCCATGCAACTGCAGCGAGCACGCGGTCAGCATTCAGACAGATTACCACACCATAGCACGCACCTGCATAGCTGCAAACAGCTTTGTCGATTGCATTTGCACCTATTACAATGACCGTGCATGGGTTAACGCATCAAACGGGCAAAGCGAACAAGGGCGCACCGTTATGCACTCCTTCGAGAGCGTCCCGTCTTCTGCGCGGCATATCTCGGACACGGGTGCCCCGCGCTCGCTGTCGAAGGTGTACTTCGCATTTGGGTCTTTCTGCTCGCGCGACCCGGGTCAGTTCCGCAAACACGGTAGTCGCGTACAGGAATTGAACGCACGGCAACGAAAGCGGCGAGCATTTTCGCCGGCTGTTCTTTTCCTTTCGCTGTGGATCCGGACATTGTGTCGTCTGCAGCTGTGGGTTGCGCGCGGCCGAAAAGTTTCGCGAAAGACATGGGGGTCACGGAGTGACGTAGTACGGTGGGAGCAGTCTCCGGAACCGTGTGAACATAACAATAACATTGAGGCTGCAGTAATTGAAAACTTGTTTCACTACAATAATGATAAATGGATTTTATGTGTCATGGATCATAAATTCTCGATGGGCAGATCTCTAGGGTTGCAACGATGAACAATTCAGATTCTCATAGTTTCTTGGGCGAGCTCTGCCTACTAGGCAGAGGCTTAACAGGCGTATCCTCCAGCTTGATATTCTTCTTCGAAGCCTCAGACTTGCGCTTGTTCGGAGAAGCAGCTGTACCAAGAAGCAAGGGAATTAAATCATAGGCAATAGGATATCAGTGGACAGACATACCAATGGCATCAGAGTGCTCAACCAGCTTCTTCGCTTGCGGCTCGCACCACGCGAGCACCTCCCGCACGGCCTCGTCGCTGTCGAGGTGAGCGGGCACGCTGCGCTGCCATGCCGGACAGTCGGCGTCAAAGGCCTCCCAATCTGCGCAACCACCTGTTTAGAGATGCACACGAGACCGAAGCCTAGGTAAACACGCACCATACACAAGGGGGTCTTTCTTCAGGAGGTCCGCCCAAGACACCCCAGTCGACCGCGTGTACTCCTCAGAGGGGATGAGAATGTGCGAACCGACATCGTGGTCGACGAGCAGCCACCCGTCGAACGTCGGCGACCGCCATCCCCTAATCATTTTGCGCGCGCCCGCAGCGTTGTACACCTCCTCCCATATCCGCTCCAGCGTCCGCTCCGTGTGCACGATGTACAGCTTGAGCACCTTGAAGGCGTCCGCGTGCGCGCGCTGGTACGGCTTGTTGTCCTTGATGGCGTCGTACACGTCGCAAAATATCTCCAGGCGGCGCAGGATGCGCGGCACGAGCGGCTTGTACGCGTCGGGGAAGATGCGCCAGGGCTTCCAGGACGTTGTAGTTTCGTGCAGGTTGATGCACTCGATCAGGACGAAGCCCTCCAGGCTGTACGCTGTTTCAGAGACCCGGTATTGGACTTGGCCGAGGTTGATGATGGTCGGGCGGGAGATGGACCAGTTGTTAGACCATGATATGGGGCTTGCAGCTACCGGTGGCTCCATGCGTAACGACTGGTGAAGTAACCACTACGTTGAAAGAACAATCATGGAGCGTGACGGGGAGATGCAAATGCCTAAGTCGAAGAGAGCCGATTGAGAAACGCGTGGATAATAGCTGCCGATGCACGAAAACAGACGAAAACAGACTCATTCGATGTTCAATAGAGTCGCTTAGAGTGTAATCGTTCACGCTTTTTTGGCTGTTTTTTTTACATCAAGTGGGCGTCGTTTTACATTAAGTGGCGTCGTTTCATATCAAGTGGGGATTCACAAAAGCAGAGTAAAAGTGACCTGTGGTGTATGTGCGAGGAGGGATGCTATAGAGCCACCCCCTCTCCCGTCCGCACTCTTGGTGTCCTTGCTCTCGGTTTTGGCGCTGTACATGCGCAAACGTGAAGCCTGCGGGTGCGACGCAATGCTGTATGCTGGCAAGTTCCTCAACGCGGCAGGTTGCTCAGTTGCGGAAGGCAGAAGGGCGTATACGAAGCGTTTGAGGTTCACCGTGGTGGCAACTGATACAAAAAATGGGACGAACTTGTTATTCTGCATTCCGCACAGTGGAACTCCATTTTACATCAAGTGGGGCTTCATATTTTCATATTTTCGTCGTTTGAGCAAACACACAAAAAGTGGTAATGAATACACTCTAATTCCACTCGAGACCTTGATATCGGTATACAGCACTATTCCGCCCAAGTGCTCACGATTTTGGGAAATTTCTCGTCCGGCAAGGCCGATAAATTTTCGTTCGAGTGAAGGCGATTTTACAAGATGTCTGTTTTTTCTGCCGTCACTGAACGCTTGCAATTGATCTGAATGGTACAGTAATGCCATATTGACGTACAAACAACAAGTTTTTTCTTCTCCAGTTACATATTCCATAAGTTTATAACTACAAGTACTGTCTTGTTTTTATTTGCTGGCACAGCGAGCATCAGAAACACAGAGGACAGATGCGCAGAAATGACCTCACCATCTATGATTTATGCAAATTTTACACTTCCGTATTTTGCGCCTCAGAACACTTAGGTCCCGCGGCCCGCGAACTTGCCTCCCGCCATGTTGTCGGAGCTGCAAGTACCATCGGTCAACGAGTGGAGATACTGCGGAAATGCGTTAAGCTTACATGGTGATGCCGACCATGGCTGCGCCGATGTTCTCAGAAACCTAATCCGCGCGATCAGCACAGCCTCACGAGCAATATCAGCAATATCTCAAACTCACCTCGGCAAGGAGTTTGGGGTTGTTGTGGTGCGTGACCGCCTGTACAATCGCACGGGCGCGTTTCGCGGGGTCGCCGGACTGCGTGTCAATTTATGCACATTAGCTTATGATTAATCGACAACATCCGCAAGAGAACACGGACGTGGAAGATTCCAGAGCCGACGAAGACTGCGGGGATTGGTCAATGTAATGCCGTTATCCTGGCGAGTAAATGCGTACCTCCGTCACACCCGAGCTGCATCATCAGCGCAGCGTCAGCTGCACCACCGCCGTTAGCGTCAACTCCGCATCTCGAAACAGAAACAAAGATCGCACATACCGGGAGTAGCGATGCCGCCTGCGGCGAAGTTGACAACAGGCAGCCGCTTCAGCCGCGCGGTTTCCTTGACGAGGTGGAACGGCGCCTGGATCTCCTTCGCGTACGCGTAGAGCTCCTCCTCGTTCATCACGCTCGCGCGCCGGATCGCGGAGTTCATGGCGCGCTCGTGGCGCACCGCCTCGACAACGTTGCCCGTGCCCGCCTCGCCCTTGGTGCGGATGAACGCCGCGCCCTCGGAGATGCGGCGCAGGGCCTCGCCGAGGTTGCGCGCGCCGCAGACGAAGGGCACCTTGAAGGAGTGCTTGTTGATGTGGTACTCCTCGTCGGCCGGGGTGAGCACCTCGGACTCGTCAATGTAGTCGATGCCGATTTGCTGCAGGATCTGCAATGGCGCATCCGAGTCAGCCAGGGGCAGGTTTTAACTTGTGGCAGATGAGGAGCACGGACCTGCGCTTCGACAAAGTGGCCGATACGGACTTTGGCCATGACGGGGATTGTGACAGCGTCCACAATCTCCTTGATCATGCTCGGGTCGCTCTGGAAGTCTCATGTCAGATAAGCTTGCCACACGAATAGGAGGGCATGTTGCAGGTGATAAGTACTGACCATGCGAGCGACGCCCCCTTCCCTCCTGATATCGGCAGGGACTCTCTCCAGAGCCATGACAGCGCAGGCACCCGCCTCCTCCGCGATGCGTGCCTGGGATCCGTCAGTCAACGTCGTCCACTGCCAGTAAGCACAACTTAAACACACACCTGCTCGGCATTGATAACATCCATAATCACGCCGCCCTAAACACGGGCGATCTCATCGTTAATCGGCAATCCGACACCACATGGGATTAAAAGCCTCACCTTGAGCATCTGCGCGAGGCCAGACTTGACCTGTTCGGAATAAAATGCATAGGGTAAGCGGGGTGCCGATCGCAGACATCAAAACATGCGCACGCCGAATGTCCCCAGGCTGGAGTTGTCGCTCCCCCCCTGGGTGCGCTTGGGCGCCGCGGGTGCGTTAGGGGTCACTGTGCCGTTCGCTGCGGGGGCTGCTGCTGCCGCCGCGGTCGCTGCGGGTTCCACGGTAGTAGACATGACTGGTTTTAGATGGGCGGGTGGTAGTGTAGTGGTTGATGATAGTTCTAGTTCAGTCCAAAGGTTATATCGATCTGCGCAAGCTCCAGCCGATGAGAAAGAAAAAGGAGGATTTTCGCCGATTCCGAATCGATAGAGTGCCTGTCGATCGTGATCGATATCAGGAATGCTCTGCTGCCGATTCCGAAGTCTGTCGCGAACGGTCACGGTGTCCCGCCCGCTCCACCCCCGCTGACTCCCTTCAAACTTGATTCAAAGGGTTCATCAGTTTAGACTTTACTGCGGCCCATGGTTATTCCAAGGAGCCGCAATAGGCAGCCCTCGAGGCGAAAATTTCATGTTCAAATTCGCGAGCTTCTCGCACCGAATAGCACACACGCAGCGCTGTCAAAGGGTTGTTGCCCTTCACTTTTATAGATCAATACTGCCGCGAGCACCAAGAACATCCCGCGCGCGGCTGCATCACTAGTTATCGTTATCGATATCACTGGGAGCAACATTCCAATGGCATGTGAGCACGGATGGATAGCCATGTCAATCATCGCTGTAGTACCGCACACGGGACGGCACTGGTCTCGAGAGTCGAATCAGCTACACGCGTTCTGATTTATACGCCAGTGTGCAGTGCCGTATGTCAACTCCTGTGACGGCTTATTTATAAGACGGGCCTTTCGGATATCCAGCGGACATATGGCGCAAGTAGTGATCGTGGCACACATATCACGGATGTGGGAAACGTGGGGAGCAGCGATGATTAACAAAGATGTGTGGTATTAACAGTAGGTGAGGGCGGTTGATGATGATGATGCGGTGATGGTGGTAGTGATATGCCTGCCGGCCTGTCTCCAGCGGCGCCTCGGCCCTAGAACCCTCGCTCGACCAGCCATTGCATGACGTCCGTCTTCCAGTACCCGCCCTGCAGCACCAGCTGCCGCGGCTTGACCAGCACCTTCATGCGCTGCGCGTCGGGTCGCCCGGCGAATTCCTGTGTAATGTCCTTGGCGAGCGACTGTATGAATGACAATAGAATCACAGTAAGCAGAAGTTCATCAACGCGCGCAAGCATGTACACAAGCGGGTGCCAGCAATGCACAGCTCTTGCTTACCTCGACGTTTCCCTCCACGTTTCGGATCAGGACCAGTATTCTTGTGCCATTGTTGCGGATGTCCGAGTACACAGGAAGAGAGCCTTGGCTGTTCCGCGGGACATAATAAGGGTAGCGCACGAGTTTCGACGCGGGCTGGTGCAGCTGAGGGCCCGTGGAGCTAACCTCCTGAGCGACGGAGTAGAAGCGCGTCGCCGGGCCACGCATGGGCCCGAAAAGGTGTTGAATTGACCTGGTGAGCATGGGTGCGAAGTGTATGGTTGCTTGGAGAAATAGGTCGCGTGTGATATGATCTAAACTCTGAATTGGCCGAGAGAAAAAACAGGTGGGTCATCAGTTCCGCGTCTCGCGTTGTATCACTTGCGGTTCCTGTCAAGGCACCGCTTGAACGGCCGCCAGCTAACTCACCTTTGCGAGAATGCGCCGAGTAATGCAAGCACTGGTTGGGTAGAGACTGCTGCGCGTACAGGTCGAAGCAGGGGGACAATTACAGGTTGTGTGAACGGGGCTGTCCTGGGGATCGTGTACGTGCTTGTAAGTTACGTGGCGACAAACAAAGGGGCTTCAATGCCGAGCGAAAATGAACCATAATTAACACCGAAAAGGGCGCCTCGCCCAATAAGGCCACCGGGGATGGCCACAAGACAGCCGTCTTCGGACTGTGTGCTTGTTTTACCGCGCTGCCCTGGCCATTTATATTTGAATCTGCTATCTGTCTATCAGTGAATGGGTGGCTTGTTGTCTGATATGACCGGCAGGTTAAGGCTCTCGCCCTGAAACGAAAGATGCCAATGTGACTGACCCAAAGCTGTGGAGCTACATGTAACCTGTTGCTGCCGCTCGCCCGGGGTGCTGAGCGCGGCTTCCATGCTTCTTTGCCGAACTGTAATAGACGGTTATATCCACAAGTTACTTACATAACTAGGGGCGATCACTAGCTTATCCGACAATGCCCTGGAGCGGGGCCAACCTATATAACAACTGTCTTCCCTGGATCATGGGGGTTACTGCTCTTCGCTTCCCCTCTACCACCATGTCTTACCCTCTATCCCACTCTGATTTCCCGGCCTTGACACAGCTCATCATCTCAGACGACCCGCGCAAGTCAGCGCCGCATTCGTCCTATCCAGCAGTGTACTTCACCGCACCAGAGCACCAGCACCAGCACTACGATGCCACCGGTGCCCCGTGGTTCATACCCAACTGGCAGTCGACGCTCGATCCCTCTGCGGCCTTCGATGCCCCATTCTTCTCAAACGCAGCATCAGCGTTGTGGAACCCACTATTACCGCCCCCCAACAAATCGGCCGCGGCGGCCATGGATGCGATGTTCCTGCCTCGGTATCCCCTCTCCGAATTAGAATGTGAGTATATTCCCCACAATTGAAACGCGCAATCGTGCTGACCCACACACGCAGTCCCGCCATCGCCGTCGGATACATGTTCATCGGCATCTTTCTACTCGGACCTGTCTCCCTCGCCACCCCCATCACGACATGTCGTGTGCGACCTGCCCGTAATCGCACCGCGACCCCTGCCCTATCACTCGCCCACCTTCCTCCAGTTCGACCTCCCAGATACCACCGAGGACCTGTCGCACCCACCCTATATTCGCGGTGGCCCCGCCAAGCGCAAGCGCGACGCCACAGATGACCTCGGGACCAGTTCCAAACGCCGCGGCGCCGCAGCTGCAGCAGCAACCGCATCGCCTTATGCGGTGGCGGCCCAGGCGAGAGCCGCTCGCGCGGCTCGCCGCCAATCGAGATGGTGCTGAGTCTTGATGGATAGGGCCGGGCGCCTGCAGCAACACCTGCTGCGCTCCGCTCGGTTCTGTGTTTGCTGTGTGCAATGAGGCGCCGGAGATGGCACTATCGATTCGAACTTTTGGAAATTTCAGCTTCCAGCTTCCCGGGATCCGTACATTATCATACCACGCATGATGCGCTGTGTCTGAGCAGATGATCCCCATCTCCTGCCAGCTGGCCAGGCCTGATCCCACATATGCATACTCTCGGCCCGTGCGATAACACCATAGCCTATAGGTCCTGACTCTTGGGCCATTCCTCGGCACATACTATGCCCAGTCTTTTGCATTACAGCTCGACAGCCTGATGGCTGCTGGATGGGAAATTCCTTTTGCGTCCATCAGTGGCAGGAGAGGCCCGTGTACCCCCCAATCGCGGCCGCTGCTTCCTCGGACATGCACCCTTTCAGATATCGATAAGCTCGGCAGGACTGCTGGCAGCCTTTCCCGCAGCTTCGCATATACTATTCTTATTACTTTGCATTACTTCGCATCTATCTCGCTTCTCTTCCCTCGCATACATCTCGATTTGGCATAATCTTGGACTATCGTAGCAACCCCATGACTGTATATTTTAGCGCATCAATGCTGTTCAAACTTTGACCTTCTTCCCTGTATATTCATTCTACCGTTATGATTTATCGTTTGGTTAGCATGTCAACGTCACTTCATTCTACTACCCGGTACATCAGATCACACCGCGCGCCTGATACCAAGGGAATAAGATGAATGTGTTGTGAATGTGTATTGAATGCTATTCACATGAGCTTGGAAGCTAAGTTTAATGCCCGCGCCGGAACCACACCTCGCAATCGCAACCGCATATGAAAAGTAGAATGAACATGGAAAAGTCCGGCATAACACGCATAAGAAAGAACGGGGGGCGTATATTCAGAGGCAATACGGATACCAGGCGTAAATGTAAATGAAACAACAGGGTCACAGGTCAGAATCCCTCCCCCAAACACCAAACACGACATGCTGCATCCCCGCTGCCGCTTGAATTACGGGCAAGGCTCGGATTAGAATTGGTGGCGTCAAGACAGCGCTGCGGGAGTTGGGCCATGGCGCAATGGTAGTTGTTGGAAGGAACCCTTTAGCAGCAGCCGCTCGATTGCGGTTGCTGCAGGCCCTGGCCGGGCGTGACCGTGGATGCCTTCGAGGGGCCTGATGGGGTGGATGTGGATCCCATTCTGTAATGGCGCCAGGTGAGCTGGATATGACGTCTTTACAAAATGGCACAACATACCGGTCTTTGATCTGCTTCGCCATTGTCAAGAACGCCTGCTCGACGTTGGTGGCATTCTTCGCCGAGGTTTCGAGGAATGGGATGCTAAGTTGGTCTGCGAATTCCTGTGCTGCTGTATAAGGGCCCCAAATCAAATAATGGAACGAGGAAAGCACGAACTTTCGCCACGCTGTATTCCACGACCTTCTTGCTTGTTAAATCCGACTTGTTGCCAACGAGCAGCTTGTTGACACCCTCAGACGCGTATCGGTCGATTTCTTGCAGCCATTGCTTGACATTCGTGAAAGTGTCTGCGGCGTGGCCGTTAACAGAAATTCGTCTGTAGCATGAGGAGAATGCATACCGTTATCGGTAACGTCGTAAACAACAATGATACCGTGTGCGCCACGGTAGTATGAGGATGTGATGGTGCGGAATCGCTCTTGGCCTATGTACATGGTCAGCTTGCTTCATCCACTGCCTATGTAATGAACTTACCTGCAGTGTCCCACTACGACAACGAAGAAGAAACAACGTCAGCACCAATTTCATCGAACAACGTAGAGAACAGTCGAAGCGAAATGAAGCAAGGGCGCCCGTTGCCATTGCGGCTACCGTATGTTTTACCATGCGCCGGAGGCCCAAGCTCCTAGGCGTTGGAGCATGGGACGCGCAGTCGATGACGGGATACGGTGATATGCCTCGCATGCTCCACCACAAAGACGACGGCCGAAAATAAACACGATTGCTCACAATCTGCAGCTTCACGGTCTTGCCCTCCAGCTCAATGGTTCTGATCTTGAAGTCGACACCGATGGTGCTAATGTAGCTCTCGGTGTATGTGTCGTCTGCGAAACGCAGGAGGAGACAGGACTGCGAAAAGCACCAACAACACGAGTCAATATAGTCCATCAACATCGGCACCTTGGCCCAAGACGAACCTTGCCGACACCAGAGTCCCCAATGAGGAGGAGCTTGAAGAGATAGTCGTATTCGCTGGTGTGCATGATGGGTGGTGTGGGGGTGGTGAACGTTCAGGGGAAGGGGAGTGGGTGTAGCGTAAGTGTGTAACGGACGCAGCAGCGGGTCTACGAGTTTGAGGCTGTGAGCAGTGTGAGAAAACACGGGGCGAGGAACGCTTACCACAATTGTTCCCGTAGCGCTGAGGTGGCCACGGCTTGTTCTCAACCCTTTCCACATAACCCCACTCGCCTCCGGTCACAAGAAGAACAGTCAGAATCGATTTTGAAAATACAATGCATGAATCTGGCTGGCCTCCGAAAGTATTTTCATGAGCTGCCTTATCTCCGCGGTTCCAACCAGCCTCAACCTTGGCCGGACATTTCTTACATACTCACAGCAGCAATGGAGTGCCTGCGCTCGCTTATACGATGAATCAAGGTACAATATATATTGATCATAGCGCCTGCGAACGCTCAAAGACCGCCAAAACACCGCTGGTCCTTTTTGAAACAAGCGCCGCTGATTACCCGAGTCAGCCACTTAGCCCGAGCTCTTGAGAGCGCCGCCCACCTGTTTCCTGTGATCATCTGCCTCATGCTGCTGTTTCGCTCTCTTGCTATGTTTGCTTTGTTGTCTCTGCCGGAATCTGCTGCAATCCAACCCCAGGCTGGCCTCAAGCTTCCCCTCACTCGGACTCGGATACATCGCCCAGCATCATTTCACGACGGCGTGCTGACCAGCGATGTCTCAGTCGTCAACAGCAAAGAATAGTACGTTGCCTTCTTCTTAACAACAGAAACGTCCCTTATTTTTTTCCAGTGCATATCTTGTTGTCATGAGGTTACAATTCCGTACGCACTGCTATGTGGCTTGTACTGACGTATTTACCCAGCATTGGTGGCCAAAACTTCTCACTCATTCTCGACACGGGCTCCTCAGATCTTGTGAGTGCATCCATCTCGCCATATTTCACCCGTTAACAAAACCACAATAGTGGGTAGTCTCTTCCGACTGCCAAGACTCCGACTGCAAGGGAGTCCCCACTTACTCATCTTCGTCTTCCTCTGCATTCCAAGCATTGAACAAGCCGTTTTCGCTGTCCTACCTGGAAGGATCTGCGTCCGGAACCGTTGCCACAGATAATGTGGCCCTCGGGCCATACACAATATCTTCTCAAATATTTGGTTAGACCACCCACACCCCTCCTCGTTCCAAACTAACCCGCCCACGACAGCTCCGGCGAACCATACACGTGGGCTCGATCTCTCAAACACTGCCACGTCTGGGATTCTCGGCTTGTCCTTTCCTTTCGCGGCGTCGATACCAGCGACGCAAGGCCACACTCTGCTCGACAACATCTTCGCGAGCCTCAACGATTACGACCGGTTCTTTGCTTACAAGCTCGGGCGCGCGTCTCCGCAGAATCAGTCTCTAGCTCAGGCCTCTAGCTTCTCATCGTCGTCTTCGCTGAGTGCATCTTCTTTTACAATTGGGCAGTTGGACCCGTACATAGCGAACAGCACGGACGGCTTCGCGTATACCCCCGTCACCGGCCTGGACCAAACTGTTTACGATTACTGGAAGCTTCCCCTGCGAGGGATCACTATTGACTCAAAGACCCTGCCCCTCTCTCGCTCCCTTGTGCCTGGTTCAAAGACACCTATAGCGGTACTGGACACTGGCACGACGCTGATTCTCGGCCCCACCGTGGATGTGGACAACTTCTGGGCTTCTGTCGGCGGGAATGGTACTGTCAGGAAGAATGCGAATACTAGTAACTGGGAGGTGCAATGCACTCGGGCTGTATCTGTGGGCTTTGTCTTGGGCGACGACGCTAGTGCAAAGGAGTATGCGGTGCATCCCGAGGATATCAGCTGGGGTGAGTCTACGAGTCCCGGAGGGTGGTGCATGGGCGGGATCCAGGCGAACGATGATGTGAGGTCTATCGGAATTACGGAGAAACTGCGCCAGTGCTGATTGTAATGGTATAGGTCAACTCTGCAGATTGGCTTCTGGGAGACGTATTCCTCCGAGTAAGCAATCCACGGTTCGTGTTAAACGTCGCAGCACACTGACAGCCCTTTCAGAACGTCTACGTAACGCACCACGGCACAACTATCACTAGCCCACCCCTCATTGGACTCCTGAATACGACAGATCCAGCTCTCGCCATGGCGGAATTTACCAGCGAGCGGGGATCCGACCCAGCACCCCCTCCAGTCATACAAGCCATCCGTATGCGACCGCGATATTCTCTGGCCGAACTGGGCCTGATATCGGGTTTGTCCTCGCTTATTGGGTGGCTGCTCGGTGCGCTTGTGTCAATCCTCGTTTGGAGGCAGAGAACCAACAGGATACGGAAAGAGAAGTGGTAGTTGGCCGCAATACATACATATAGATACAAAGTTGTCCGTGTTACAGGCATACATTTTCGTAGGATCACAATCCAGAAATCCGCACTGAATAGGTTGCCACGAGGCTATCTCTGCGGAGTCATATAGTTTGGCTGATATGGCGAGCTGCCCTGCGGAGGATACTGCCCTGGGCCAGGGCCTTGTTGCCATTGTTGTTGCGGCTGCTGGTTGTGCCCGGCGACAGGTGGCTCCCATCTAAAGGAAGGGCGAGGTCAGTACATTGGCGCCAACGACGCGTGGACAGACGTGGGCTGCACGTACCCTTGCTGTATTGGAACTTGCCACTGGCAGATGCTGCACATCCAGACGTGCTTGGAGCTCATTGGCACCAATGGCACGAAGCAGAACTCGAACCACTGCCTGGACTTTGCTCCAAACACGGATCCTACGCCCGCAGGATTAGACTGGAACTCGCAGTCCAAGGAAATTAAATTATGCACCATTATGACACCTGGGGCATACCCTTGGCTGCTGGTCTGAGTCTGGGCTGATCTTAGTCGTGCAGCCCACTGAGAAGAAACCAAGTTAGCGAATCTGCGCATGTGGGGATGTTGGACACGTACTGATAACTGGTATACAACCTGCCAGAGTGTGTGCGTTCAATATACAGCGCCATGGTATGGGGGATAGAGGCACTCACAGAAGAGATCCATGATTGTGGTGGTTAGAAGTGAAGGACAGGACAGGAGCTTAGAGGACTGCGCGTGGCGTTCGATCGTATGTACGTCACGGTGTCTTGATAAGCTTGACACTTGACAAGCTTGACATACGATAACTTGCGCCACCGCCACCCTGAAGGCCCCCTGGCCTTCCAAGCTCCCCTTCCCTCTCATAGCATGACCATGCCTGATGCCAATATGTAGAATACAATCTTAATACGAACATTGTGATACTTGCATGTGGAGCTGGGGGGGAGGAAACAGCTGATCAAGTGAGCACGGTGGCGTCGTACGTCTAGGCTGGATCCATCGTTTCAATATTGTTCAAGTACACGTAGATCTTTTTGATCTAACACTAAAGTAGCACTAGAATTTTAATCATACGAGTCTAAAACTTGATCTTCCATACCCTATCCCCATCATCCCCTTCAGGCCTTGCTAGCGGCTCTGCGAAGCTTGCTCGCAATGGAGTGACACTGACTGCACCCTTCGCGAATGCTAAACCATCCGATCCCAAGGGGATCGAGGATGGATGCGGGGTGAGGCTATTTGTCAAATCAGGCGAAAATTTGAACACCAGATTGTTGATAGCATTAGCATCGACATCGGTCGCTCCTTTGCTTCCCCCGGAGGAGTCAGCATGCGGTCCATCTGGTCCAGCTTTAGAACTGCCCTCGTTCAAAGCCGTCTGGGATCGCGAAAGCGCCTTGAACAAGCTGCCATATGAATTTCTCCACATGCTGGTCCATTCGATTTGTAGTCCTTCTTCACCCAGCAGTTGCTCGATCATCGGGATGTTGATGCTGTAAAGATCCACTTCGCCGTTGCGTAATCCACCTTCGTCCTTTCCCCAATTCTCCCACAGATGCTTCACTATGTTTGCAGAAATACGATGCGCTGGCGAGTACAGAGTTTCGGGAGTTATGTCGAGGACGGCGCCGTATGAAACAGCAATCGAACGGACTGTGGACATTGATGAAGACAGTACGGCGCCGATGGTGCCACTTGACATCGCAAATACAGCTGTTCACAATAATTAGCTTCTAAGACAAACACGAATAAACCATGCGCAAAAAATACTAACTAGAAGAGTTGCGACCCAGGTTCGGCCCCGAAACCTATAGCAAACTGGTCAACCTTTTATTTTCCCTGATGAAAGTTAAGTACCTACTACCAGATCAATCTCTGCAGGATATAGATTGTGAAGGGCCACATTTGCGCAGGTGGCAGGTGTCTGAAATAGTTGTCAAAACATCCTCTTGTGAACCAGAATAAATACACCAACACCATCCAAAAGAATCCATTCGGCTACTTCGCCCTCCTTGAGAGACCTTGAGACCTCTGAGGTTTCGCCGTGCCCATCTAGAGGTCGTTAAAAACCACAGCAATATCAAGAAACGACGAGTGTATGTACTAGGTTCTCGCGGATAGTAGTATCGGCCCTTGATAGTGTCTTTGATCCGGTATGCCGATCCTAACACGATCACACTCGGATTAAGCACTGATTTCCGGCGTTTGTCAAGCAGAGCTCACCGATCCAAGACTTCTGCGAGCTCGGAATGACAACCTTGACATTCCAGCCTATCCAGATAGTCAGAAATGCTCTGGCATGTGGGTCCTATGAATCGAGCCAACCGAGTTCCATCGTCAAGTAGCGATATAGCCCAAATATATAAGGGCTTTCTGGGCCACATGGACCATCATCATTCTTTGAGAAGATTTCTCAGCGCAGAGATCGGATGGCAGGGTGGCTTTACTTACAGTCAAAAGTACTGTTCTAGGTGCCATCTGAGTGGCAAGTGCGTTTTGAGCTTGTAGTGGTTGCACTTTTAGGGTCAATCCGAGATTGGATCGGTTCACATTGGGTTCATGCACCGCGGCACTTTCAATCTACTTTCAATATGTAAACTCTAATTAATTATCTTCTAATTGCGCGCAGTTTTTATTGACTTCCACTCTGTCTCCCCTTGCAAATGGCTTTGTGTCCATACGTACCCTCTGTCTAATTTCCTATACCCATCGTTCCTGTTCTGTTATTTATTCCGATTTATTGAGCTCTTCTGTCTGCCCTTTACAGCCAATCGACATGCTCAGTGTCCTTACTTCTAGCCCCCTCGCGACATACTTACCTGAACGAACCCTTTCCTCCCTTGCCATATCTAAAACCGAAAGAATTTGCTGCTGACGGTTTGGATGTTCGTGTGCATCTCCCAAATGATGTACCCATTTCTTTGGAAGAAGGAGTGCTGTGAGTCCCCACGAATTCCGCTGTGAACTCAATATAATCACACAATAACAGTAGATTGGCGAGTGACATACGGTACATACATAACTTGCGCCACCGCCACCTTGGAGGCCTTCACTGGCCTTCCAAGCTCCGCTTCCCTCTCATAGCATGGCCATTTCTGAAGCCAATATGTAGAATAAAATCTGAATATGACAGTTGTGGGATTTACCTGTGCAGCTAGGTGGAGGAATCAATCAATCAAGTGAGCACAGCGGCCTCGTACATTGCTTGTACGTGTGGAATATCATTCTAGATATCTTTGATCTAACACTAAAATAGCACTGTAATTACAATTATATAAGTCTAAAACTTGATCTTCCATATCCTATTTCCATCATCCCCTTCCGGCCTTGCTAGCGGCTCTGCGAAGCTTGCTCGCAATGGAGTGACACTGACTGCACCCTTCGCGAATGCTAAACCATCCGATCCCACAGGGATCGAGGATGGATGCGGGGTGAGGCTATTTGTCAAATGTCTAGTGTCTTTGACAGTTCCCGGCTATGATGATAGGCGTTCTTGGATCATGTATGTGAGTAGCAAAGAACTATAACGACCCCAAAAATTGCTGGAGGTCTACCTGTGCCGCCTTGGAGTCTTCAGAGTTCCAGAGAGTTTCTCCCGCTTGATCGGCTTACCTAAGAAAACCTGCCACAACCACCTAAGTAAGGCCCAGTGTTCTCCTAGAGAACTGTAGATAAAGTCTGTGGACGGTGAACGCGTTTACACCGGGAAATGTTAGATATAGGACGTCTCTAACTAGACCACCATCCATGAGTTAAAAGTAGTCCTTTTATTTTCCAACTAGTCAAACGATATCTAAAGCCCCGGCTTGGACCCAACGTTGAAAAGATCAGTCACAAAAACCCGTACAAAGTGGGCACAAGCGGAGTCTTCGACAACATTTGTCGACGTAAGCGGTACATATCACCGTGGTAGCCGCGGCATGACAGGAGTAGTTACAGACGTCAGGCAAGCTAACGACAAAGTATGCGGCGGCAGCAGCTGTATTGAGGGCTTTGAGACATGAGCGGTCGCGTAGCGTAGAGACGTTTGTATCACTTCGTAGACACCCTCTTAACCCCTTTCCTGCTTCCACCTAATGCGTTGCCGCTTCACCTAGAAATGTCGTAGTTGTAGGGCTACTAGCTCGTTGACGACCTACTTCTTCCTAATGTTTAGCTTACCTGGTCGTACACCTCTTTAAGTATACCGGCGAACAAGTTCTGCGAAAGCGCTAGGGTCCTCCGAAACTTGCTCCCGTCAAGATTTCGACCTGGTCTACCTGGCGTACGACTGAGGAGGCCCCCTTCGTTTCCTCGCTGGCTACAGCTACGATTACGATAGTTGTTAGACCACAAGTTTAAAAGCAGAC
>KV417531.1:117964-161323 GCA_001630335.1 Athelia psychrophila | reverse complement strand
ACGGTAGATTGGCAAGATAGTTTGCGTAGCGGATATGAATGTACAGTGTCAGCGGGGTTAGCAGCCTCAACAGGAGACCAGCTGTAAGAAATCTATGTGCCAAATGTGGTCGGGTTAACCGTCCCACACTCTTTCATGAAGGCCACCCACTGCTCGTCCATATCACTGTCAATACTCATCAGCTGGCCGAGGTCTGTCATATCATTGGCTCCCCAAGTATCTAGTGTGGTCGCATCGACGGATGGGGCGTCTCGATAAAGCTGCTGGAAAAGGTCGAAAGGATCTGGATTGTGTGTGTATCTATCCGAAACCGCCTGGGAATGCATCTCGCTTTGCGAGTGACTGGGCATCTGTGTGTTCCAAGCAACTGGGACAGAACCATTGAAAGCGGGCTGTTCCAAAGACTGCGCCGCGAAATTCGACACAGGGTGGGCGTTGAAGTCGGTAGTGGGTGTTATCGGAGGGAGGAGAGACATGTACTGCACGAGGGGAGGGTGCATGTCCTGAACATTCCCTTGGTCTGGAGTCGAAAAACGCGAAACGCCACTGGAAGAAGATGGCAGGCTTACAGTGGCGCCCACATGGTTAGCAGCTATGTGCCCTCCCGGACTCTGCGGCGGGGTCTTGGTAACCAGAACGCTCATTTGACCTCCAAACAGAGCGAGCTCGTCGGTGCCATCTTCTTGGTCGTTCAAGATAGAAAAATTCGGAGAAGGGGTGCCGCCATCCGTGTTGCTGCGATGCTGGGATAACACAAGGAAGGCTTTTTGTTGCAATTTTTTGAGGATTGCCTGGATACGAATACATGAGCCGACAGGCCCTTCACGAATACGGGGTTTGAGTAACTGACCAATCCCGTTCGGGCGCGCTGTGATATCCCGGCACCACTCTCAAACAAATTGACAGCGAGACCAAGCTCCATGAACGCAGTTGACGCCATGCTGGAAGATGGTGCTTTAGCAGCCACAGAACCCACAATAATCTATGAAGCCATCATCGCATCGAGGAATTTTGCATCTCAGCCAGGGCCTAAGAGGCACTCACCGCTGAAGAGAACAATTGCGTCCAAATGGCCCACCATCTAACAGAGAGACAATTAGCTTGCGTGTGTGAATCTTATATCTCGATTTGGTACAGTGGCAGGTACACCCACCTCATGAAAAGGTCCGGATACCGCTCAAGATGCTTGAAATGTCCCCTAATCGATACAGAGGCGGCTCGATACGTCGCCAAAAAGCTCGTCGCGTACGGACTCCGAAGGGGATCGTCGGGGTGGTCAAGCAACGCTTTCGCAAAGAAGCTCCGATGGATGGAAATCATGCTGAATGAACGGAATTGCGAAAGAAGATAGCCTTTCATGTGTGCCCCCACGCTGATGTACCTACTCGCGTCTCCGGTCGGAATGAAGACGTTCAACGCAGGGGGGAGCACCATCTCGCGGACCTTGCAGTCAAGCTCGAGGATTGTTTTGTAGCTTGGCGGCACGGCCGCAAGTGTCAGCTTCAGGATGGACCCGAATACGTCTCTTACGAACTGATACTTCCACTTCCAATCTGTACGCATGGCGGACAAGAATAGTGAGAGTAGCTCAAAATTTGAGTGTTGACCACGCACATTGCGCATCAGAGTCCTCCAAGTCGGCACACGTTGGAAACCCACAGTCCACGTACGAGAGCTCTATGGAGGGAGGTCGACCAAGCGCAACACTCTATTAGGCAGTAAGTAAGTTAACATAGAAAGCAAGGGGGTCAAAACTTACTTGGAGCAGATCCATTGAGTACATCTCCCAAAAGATCCTTCTCCGGAACTCGGCAGGCTTTGCATCCATGTGCCATCGCGCAGGATCGCGGTCTGTTCATAGGTCAGCTATCGATGCGATATGAAGACATTATTACACCTACGCATCCCAATCTAGTTAGAGCTCACGGTAAGCCAATTGAAAGAGTAAATGGAAAGCCCCTGTTCACACTTTGCGCAATCTTGCACCCCAGGCTCCCCAGCGCCCAGACACTATCACGCGTATAACGCTCCCCCGCGCAGCCGCGGTAATTCGCAATCAACAGGATGACCCGCACTGTCTCCACTGTTGGGTTGTCGATAAAGGAGCGCAATGCCATTGCGGCGCAGGCGTAGTGGTGGAATTTTTCGCCCTCCACATGAAAAGCTGGCAGCGTGAGGTCGTCGAGAACAGCTTGCGCAAAGACCAAGTACAGATGCGCAAATTGATAGGGCGAGATCTGTATGCGCGGCTGGCAGTGAGGTTCTTCGCGTTGTTTCTTGGCGTTGAATATGGGCGTCAGAACGTCTTCTATCAATTCTTGGCGCGTGGCGAGCTGCAAGTGCCAACAGGAATGCTCCATGTATGTTTCGCACAGACTCCACGCGCGAGTTCTAGGGGGCAGACCCGCAAAAAGCATGGTCATCGCAGTTTCGAATGTGTCGGAGCCTGTCACACATCCACTACTCATGAAAGACATCGATGCCAGGTTGTTGAGAAGCGCAGGCGAGCCGGTCTGCGTATCAAAATTCTCCGTTGGGAGCTCCGTACCTGCCTATCATGGAAGTGCGAAATTAGACTATTGCAACTTTACAGAGCATGGAGGTGCTCGCACCAAAAGCAAGGTCTGCAATTCGCAAGGTATGCGTCAATTGTTTGTCGCGAGTTGGACCATCATCGTTCTTTGAGAAGATTTCTCAGCGCAGAGATCGGACGGCAGGGTGGCTTTACTTACAGTCAAAAGTACTGTTCTAGGTGCCATCTGAGTGCGTTCTGAGCTTGTAGTGGTTGCACTTTTACTAAGGGTCAGTCCGGGATTAGTCTAGTGTTAATGGCGCGTGCGAAGCCGTACCTCAAACATCGGGCGTAATACAGTCACATGATAGCTTTGATGCGCCACAACGCGCTCATTATCGCGTCTTCATGTAACGCGAATCGACCGTCTATTAGCTTCAGATCTATGTCAAACAGCCATAATCGACAGCCAGTATATCTAACATGTGTATAGATGCTTTGTTGATATTCTTGCTCCCTTGAGAATACATATATTCCTCAATGTCTGACCAATTTAGTGATTCTAGCCCTCAAAATGACCTTAGTCGAAGCAAGGTGTCCAGTGAATATTGCGCCTAAGGTGCTCATGACCGATTAATACACGAAAAAAACAATCTCACGAGGTTGAGCAACTCTTCACTAGCACCAAATCGATTTTTTGGGGGGAATCATTTGGTGTAAAAATTTAAACTTGTGATTGCAAGCTCACCAGGCTGATGTAAACTTTTTCATCATCAGTGTTGGTAAATCAAGCGCCTCCGATCACCATGATGGATGTCAGCGAGTGCACGACAACGCGAGGGAAGCAAAATGGACCTGAGAATAGCAAGAATGGCTCGAATATAATTGTTGAAACGTGTTCAAAGGCCTGAAGATTCTGTTACAAGTGACTTAGAATTTATTTAAAGCATTATCAGAACCCCTGGAAGGCAGCAGCAGCCTCAACACTTCACATAAGCCACGATGGTAGGAGTTGATGCCTGGTGCCACAAGCAGCCCACGTGAGGTAAACGTGCGAGACACGCGAGACTCACGCGATTTCCACGCGATTTCCACGCGCGGATTTGAGGTACGGCTCGGAGGGCGCGTTTAAGATCAGACCATAAACAAGGAACGATTGTCTTCACTTTTTTTTGGTGTGGCTACGGGAGACTAGTCCGGGATTGGATCGGTTCACAATATTGGGTTCATGCACCGTGGCAGTTTTAATCTACTTTCAATAAACTCTATTTAATTGTCTTGTAATTGCGCAGAGTTTTTATTGACTTCCCTGAGTGCCACACCGTCCCAGGCTCTCGCAAACGGCTTTGCGTTCATACATGCCCTCTGTCTAATTTCAGCTAATTTCCTATACCCGTCGATCCTGTTTCTGTCATTTATCCTGATTTCTTGACCGCTTCTGGCTGCCCTTTACAGCCGATCGACATGTCCAACGCCCTTACTTCTAGCCCCCTCACGACATACTTACCTGCCAAATGAACCCTCTCCTCCATTAACATATTTGAGCCTGACAAAAATTGCGGCTGAGGGGCATTGCTTCGGATGTTATGAGTCCCCGCGATGTCCGCTGTGCACTCAATATGATCAAATAATGACGGTAGATTGGCAAGATAGTTTGCGTAGCGGATATGAATGTACAGTGTCAGCGGGGTTAGCAGCCTCAACAGGAGACCAGCTGTAAGAAATCTATTGCTTGAAAGTTTCAGTTTTAGAAAACTGGAGTGCTGTTATTGAATGAAATGCTTCTTGCCTTGTCACACTTCAACTTGGATCTTTTGCACTCGGCGCAGGATATCTCCCCGCAAGCGCGCTTTAGCTCAATCTCTTCTTCAGATGTCATTTTCCTAGAGTTTCCCCGAGAGGAACACGTGTTTCTAGGCTCAGCGGGAATGCGAATGCGACTGCAGCAGGTCTTTGAGACGAGGAAAGACTGTTCCCGAGCGCGAGTCGCGCCAGTCGCTGACTCAACGCCGAGCACGAAGATCACGTGTCAGAATGTGGCTAAGGCAACTTGTGCCCCTCTCTCTCGATACACTGGCCTCTTGGCGAGCTTGGCCACTCAATTGAGATGAGGAGACACATGAAGGTGACAAATAACAAGGTGCCGGCGTTTCTCTAGCTTGCCTATCTCTAGCTATCTCTGCGCAGCAAATCGAGCGTTAGTTCAATTTCCCACCCACCATCAGTACTCAGTAGCGCCACACGCACCGCCTGTCGAGACTGGACATAATTTAAACAGCGACAACATGATTATATTTGCAAGATTCAACGGTTCTTTGACAGTCATTCGTACACACGCTCAGGCCACAACTACAGCGATTGGCTTAATGTATCAGCATCTAGCACCTAAAGCCGCGATTGGTCAGCCTGTGCGCTCTAATTTCAAGACATTCGGGAAACTCACTTGCACTCGCCCGCCTTGCACCCGCATGTTTCCCCGCAGGTACAGGTAGAGTTGTCGCAGGCGTTGTCGACGACTACAGTGGTGGCCTGCGATGAGATAGGGTTAGCTATACATTCCAACTAGGAGGAGGTGGTTGCGCATGCGTACAGCGAGCATAATGAAAAATGTATTTGAGTGTGGGGTTTGTGATTTGTGTGGTGGGGGTTTGTTGTTGGGTTGGAAGCGCGCAGGCAGCCCTTCTTATACTCCAGTACCCTCGTTTACCCCTGTTTACCTACAGCACCGAATTTGAATGAGAATCTGATCCAGCTCCATCATTGGCGCCTCCAAGAAATGGCTCATGTGGCCAACATGTGGCGCAGCGGCTTCCGAATTTCCGCACAATTGCCTCAATGTTGTGTTGGGCGTCGATTTCAGAAATTGAAATCGCGAAGCTTGTAGACCTCCTTCGCAGTTGAAATGGCACCGGTTACACCTCTAGATGGTCTTGCCAGAAACCGCACTTGCTATCTGAGCAATTAGTAGCTGTAGATGTTAGGAAAGTGGCGTCAGCTAGGACGATCATTCCCAAATTAATATGCTCCGGAGTCCGGATTCCGGACCCTCCTAATAACCCAGCAACTCGGAAAGCATTTGGGATTTGGTCATCGGTTTCGAAGAAGTCGATATTTTTAGTGATAACCTCTGGGATCTGCAAGGGTAGGTGCATAGAGTGGGTATGGAAGAGTGAGGACGAGGTCAGAAGCGCTCCCTCAAGATCCTCAGAATCCTCGGTATGCGGTGCCGCCGCAATGTGTCCTAACTCCCACTCGCCAAAAACCCGCAAGTGTATTGGCCAAGTGCATGGTCCATTCAACGGCTGGGATTTGATTCCGCATCGAGATGCTCGTGCAGCTCGGTCCTCTTCGTGTAGTAGTTGGGTCCTCAGACTCGTTGAATTGAGTCATTAGGAAATCCCGTAGTCTCGAGTCATACATCGTACATAGGTCTCGAACACCTTGCATTCAAGTCGTGGTACCTGCCGACAGGATGGAGCAAGCGGCGCACCGCAGTGAGACAGTCACTTTATCCGCCATGACACGGGGCAGGCAAGAGTCGCGATAGCCTCCCGTGTAAACGCTGCGGGAGCGCTAGTACTCAGCCGAGTGCACAGATAGACCGTACATATCGTCAATCGGGCCATCACTGAAGAACCATCAGCAAGACTAGATCCGCCGCGCGGTCAAGACATACCTCTCACTTCCCCTCCAAATAGCGCCTCACGCCCTCCTTCCGCAGCAGCCCCTTCCACCTTTCCTTTTCGTCCGGCTCGCGCACACGGTACAGCCGCATGATGGTCCCGCACACGGCCCACACGTCCGCCCACTCGCAGTCGAACAGCACCCACCAGCCCTCGGGCAGCGGCACGGGCAGCGTGCGCGCGGTGAGCAGGATCGCGGCGGACACGATGGTCGGGACCGCGTAGAGCGCGTAGACGGGGGTTTGGAGGCTGTGTAGCGGGTCAGCTTGTGGGTTTGCCAAATGGAAGTAAGAGTGAAGAGCGGGATGGACGTTGGGGACTCACGAGTCGTTGAGGTAGCCCCACGCCTTCGAGCACGCCTCGGGGCGCGTGGTGAGGCCGAGCACGCGCAGGTAGTTGACGAGGGTGTTGTATGGGAGGACGACGTGCGTGTTGAAGCCGAGCCGCTTGAGGATTTGCATCTCCGCGACGACGAGCGCGTCTTTGAGGTCGTAGAACGTCGAAGCGAAGTAGCCCATCGGCGCCCACTTGTCCATGTTGCCAACCACCCCTTCTTTCTCTTTCTCTTTCTCTTTCTCTTTCGCCCCGCCCTTCCCGCCCATGCGCACGCCGGCGCGGTGCAGCAGCACATGGAACACATTCAGCAGATCCCGTATGCGCACCGGGCATTCCGCAAGCTTGCTGGCGAGGTACAGCGAGCCCATCGCGACCTCCGCTACTGAGAAGTCCCGCATGCTCGCGGCGTACCAGAACCGCTGGAAGAGGATCTGCGCGGTCGCCGCCGCGGCCTGCTGCTGTGTGAGGAGGAGCGCCGCCTCGTGTATGAGTTTGCAGCCTGCCGCGCGGAGATCCTCCTCGAGCATAGGCGGGACGCCATCGGCGTGCGAGGGTGTCGTTTCGATCTGGGCGAGCGAGGCGAGGGGGACGAGCATCCGGCTAGAGGGAGACGAGCTAGTAGGCGCCCACCGCCGGAGAAAGGGAGCAGAAAAAATCTGATTTTAGACGCCAACCGGTCAGTACTTTCGAAAGACCGCCACCAACATATCCCTGGTAGTATATCGGTTTAGTACACGCGCCTGTCAACTTCTGCTGTGCGCGCGAGAGCCGGGTTCGACTCCCGGCCGGGGAGCTTTTTTTTGCTCCTCACCAGGAGGACCGCTAAGGCTGATTGGCCACACCCGTCCGCCGCGCCAAAATCCAACCGGCGTGCCACCGGTCACCACTTCCCCTCCTGGTTATGTCCCCTTCGGGGTGACATACGAAAAAATTGGAACGATACAGAGAAGATTAGCATGGCCCCTGCACAAGGATGACACGCTTTCCCGGAGTGGTAGATCTACGGATCTCAATATTTATTGCTTCGCGTTGCTTTTTGCACTGAACCGCAACCTTGAATCCCCCTCGGTGGTACACAATCCTTTCAAACAGTCTGTCGCAAGTCGCAACACTCAATTCGTTAGTACTATCTGAACTTGCACTTTCCACACACTGCAAAAGACATAATGATAAGATGTCACCACAACCCGGCGAACACCTATCCCGATCGCAACGGCTAGCTGGCAACGGTCGTCATTACACCCACTTGCAATGTATCCACTCCTTTGTGCTATCAACTTTGGCCAACTTGGCCTGTGGGCCCGGAGTTCCTGTATGAGCGCTCGTCTGGGAAATTGGAATAGCCTAGCATATTCTGCTATCTTGGCCATGCGAACCTTTTGATTGTCTGACAGTGGAAGCACACGAGAATGCAGATCTCGAGGACTTCGAAAAGATCCAAGTAACATTTCACGATCTAATGTCGCGACCACGATGCTAGCTTGCTGCTCGAGATCAGGTGGACGCGGTGCAAGACGCGAGGCGGCGACGCGAAACCTTCACAACGTGCAATCTGGTGCAATGCGTACCAACGTGTGCTGCACTAACTCTGCTCCATCCCCATGCGCGCCGACTCATCAGCACTCTGCTATAAGATGGTGCTCAGATTTACTATAGTTTCTTCACACAGTCACTTCCATTTCTGCCCCCACAGTCACTTCCATCTCTGCTCACTCAGGTCATCCTCCAAGTTCTCCTCACAATGTTCAACTTTAAAGCCCTCACTTCCGCGATTATTGTCTCTTTCGCTGTCTCAGCGATCGCCGGCCCCGTTGCCCGCGAGAACTTCACCACCCACCCGATTACCAAGAAAATCGGCAAGTCTATCCCCGCCACTGTGGCCAAGGACCAGGCCCGTCTCTCCAAGTTCAACGGAGCGGCGTCCACCTCTGCGACCGTCACCAACGATGTTGACAGTTACATCGCCAAGGTCACCGTCGGATCCCAGACTGTGAGTACCGCAGTTTATAATCAATATGATTCATGCTAATCAATGCAAACAGTTCGACTTGATCGTTGACACTGGGTCTTCCAACACCTGGGTTGGTGCCAACACCAAGTACACCGGATCTGGCACAAACACCGGTAACTCAGTGTCTGTTTCCTACGGCTCGGGCTCCTTCAAGGGAACCGAGTACACCGACTCCGTCACCATCGGCTCGGCCACCGTGGCCAAGCAGTCCATCGGCGTTGCCTCCAGCTCCACTGGCTTCACCAGCGTCGATGGAATCGTCGGGTTCGGACCCGTTGACCTCACCGAGTCCACCGTCGAGTGAGCATGATCCCTGCAGCATTCTTCTGTCCAAATTCTAATATATAATGCAGCGGCGAGACCACGGTCCCTACCTTCATGGACAACCTCTCCTCCACTGAGATCCTTGGTGTCTCATTCGCCCCTGAGAGCGGCTCGTCCGACGACTCCGCCAACGGCGAACTCACCTTCGGTGGCACGTAAGTCCTATCTCGCACACCGTCTTTCAACGTATACTAATATACCTACAGCGACTCTTCCAAGTACACCGGATCCATCACCTACACCCCCAAGTCGACCTCGGGCGACTTTGGGCCCTACTGGGGAGTGACCGTCTCCTCCATCGACTTGGGCTCCACCTCCCTCGCATCGTCCGGCGGCGCCATCGTCGACACCGGCACCACCCTCATTTACATCCCCACCTCCGCATACAACAAGTTCCTCTCCGCCGCAAACGGGGCGACCGACTCCACCACCGGCCTCGCCAAGTTCACGAGCAAGCCCACCGACACGTTCTCGTTCACCATCGGCGGCACCAAGCTGTCGCTGACCCCCGCGCAGTACCTCGTCCCCAGCGCGCAGTACTCCAACTTCGGGATCTCCGGCAGCGACTACTACTCGTGGATCGGTGACGGTGGAGCGTCGAGCGTGGACTTCATCATCGGGCAGAAGTTCCTCGAGAACTACTACTCCGTGTTCGACACCGCGAACAAGCAGGTCGGCTTCGCCACCGCGGCTTAAATGCCGTGCTCGCGCGCCGCTTCATCGTTCCTCGCATTTGCATTGTTATATAATCCTCATTTATTTGTTATTGTGCCACCACTGGAATCAAATTGTTTGCTGTACTCACCTTTACTCGCGGCCGCCCTCGGGTTCTGCTTTGCATCTTACGATGGTAATTCATTTTTTGCTATCATGTTAGTATCACACGGCAGCTTGTATATGTGGCCGATCCCAACCATTGGCTCAACCCCTGCAGGCATTGTAATTTTTCCAAAAACACTGGACACAGCGCCTTCGGTTCAGCCGTTGTAAATGGTAATTTGCACAGAAATCACAAGCCATATCATGGGAGGGGGTCAATCTGTCGCATGGCAAGGTTAGTGTCTGAGGCACATGACGCTAACTCGGATGTCAATACGGCACGCTCTCATATGCCATCGCGTGGATCTGTGGATTGACTGTGATATCCCGTTTGGAGGTGCAGTCGGCGAGAGCAAGCGGGTTTTTTTAAATTTGCGGAACAAAGACGATGCATGAATTTTCGAGTGGCAATCTGAGCTTGGTCTGAGCGAGAACTCTGACTCTGAGTGTCAGTACAGTATATATAATACAGTATAGTCTTGAAAAAGTGTTTTTGCCGCACTCACGTGCCACAGCTCATTTGAGTTGCGTCAGTTTTTTTTGTTGGAATCTTTGATTATACCTTGATTATACCCCACAGGGGAGCGTGTGTCGCGTCAGTTTCAATCCTGCGGTTCGGAGATAATCATGATTGATATAAGCGATATACATAAGCGACTTCAAGAAACTGCTACTCCGAGTTGGGGGTTGTCGATGGCGGACTGTCGAAGATCCTGGATCTGGATACGGTATAGTGCGTCATCCAAGGCCGGGAGTGACAACTCAGAGACCAGATGAGTCGCCGTCCAAGGGTCCTCGTCTGGGCCAAATTCGTCTAATCCCAGCGTCTCGTCTCCTCCAGCCATGTAAACAATATCACCAATCACTTTGTGAAGTAAGAAATAGACATAATCGACGTCTGGGACTGAAGGGTTGGTTTGACAGGGAAGGATGGGAAGATCGAGAAATTTGCCATCTGCCGAGCCAACGCCCTGCCGAACGTGATGGATCCCCATTACATATGAGAGGTTCACGAAACCTACTGCTCGGCGTCGCAACACAAACTAATGAATAAAAGGAAGATAGGCATTGAGTAATGAAACGAAGGGAAAATAAAGAGCGTACTCCAGGATCGAAGTAAAGCTTATAGTCTTGAAAATTTTCATGAATGGTAGTTTGAAGAAGCATGGCATTTTGTGCCACATCCATGCTGGCGGACGGAGCAGATACGCCCAAGAGCCTTCGAACGAGCTCCCAGTACTAGAGTTGCCGTTAACATTCAGCAAGGGGCAGCATAGAAACATAAAAATTACTGACTGGTTGATCTACGCTCCGAGGCATGCCGTGTGCTACTTGGCAGCGCAAGAAGCGGCCGTATCCCACATTTTTTTCGAACGCCTCTGTTTCTCTATCTTGCCAATACCTAAGGGAACCAACACCCGTAACTCGACACACACCGCCATCGCGATCATTAACCTGAATAAGGTAATCAAAGAACTGGGATTGCACACATTCTGTTCTGGACCGCGCACCTTCCGAGGTAATGAGGCAACCCGAGTCTGTATTTGGGGAGTCATTGGGCTCGGCGACTTGGAGGGGAGCGCTGTTCGAGCTCGAGCTGTATACCGAGTCAGAAAAGCATTATACAAGTGGGGATGGCGCACTTCTCTCCACAACATCTCGTTTATACTCCACGTAAAGGATATACAACTCCTGTCGCCTATCAATAATCTCGTGGACCATCCTCCGCTTTGCCTCCGCCGCGTTGAAGTTTGAGAAGTAAATCTCGAGGGCTGAGCGATCTACGTCGATAAATGCCTTGAGGTATTTCTTGATGGACTCGACCTGGCTTGCAATAATTGGCGTTGTCTGAAAGGAGCCGCCCCTGCTATTGTGGACTGTGGTGGTCTGCCCAATGAACGGATAAGATTCTATAAGCTGGTAGGCCAATTCATGGAATTGATCATCTTGAATCCCGAGGTTACAAAATTCAGGCGAGTTCGTGGTAATTAGGGGGTGTTGCTGAATAAACTGGAGTGTCGTGGATGGGAGCATGATTGGCTCCTTGAAGCTTGAAGCTTGAAGTTCCATTCCTGGTAAACTACCCCTGACTCCTGGACCTATGCATTATCACCAGCGACCGCGCCATTATGATCTTGACACTTGTGCTGCTGTATTTCGACACTTGTATGCAACTTGTTCGGCTTATGAACTTTGACGGTCAAACCAGACTCCCTGAACATATGTCTTGAGAGCTTGAAAACTCCACCTTTCCCCATCTCCATCTTCTGGAATCTGCGTCGTGTGTTTGGGGAGGTTCCGAGATGTCGATTATGCGCGTGATTGCGTCATCTGCAGAGGTCGAAAATGTGGTAGATTCAGACATTAATGTGGGTCTCAGAAGATGAGTTACATGTATTAGGGGGCTCCGATGATCGAGTGAAGGGGAGAGGATTCAGGAAACCGTAAAGAAATTAAGCGCCTGACATGGCAGTCTGCTCCTCTCTGCCATCTGAGTCTCTGCACCAGCTGTCAATGCCTATAGCCTGCAAGTTCAATCGTGGGACTAGAAGTATCCGAATCCACTCTGACTCCCTTGGTCTGCTTGTACATTTGTGGAGGAGCCCCGCAGTGAACATGAGGGTCGGTCACTTCTTCGAATTCAACGGCCAGACAGCAATGAAACGCGCAAACTGTGCGCCTGCTGATGAAGGATATCGCACCTCTGAGTCTGCCGTCGTACCAGAAGCTAGAGTCACGTCTGTGGAGACAATATCAATAGTACGGAACATGCTTACCCGTCACCACATGGGACTGTGGACACGCCGAATGGTCGCCCCTGCCTTTCCCTAATGATGTACACGTGTGCTTCGGCAGATTGACGCCGTAGAGCGCTGACCCAGAAGCCACAGCCATTGGCAAAGGGTACATACATATCGGTCAGCAACCTCCGAGTCGCAAGTCCCCCTGAGAAAGCAACCTCCGAGTCGCTCTTCATGCCTCCCAGCAACCTCCGCGTTGCTTTCTCCATCAGTTAACGGACCGTTCTATACCCAGTCAGCAGCATACTTGCCGAGTCTCCCCCTCGGCATGGAACTCGTATTAAAGACCAGGAATGATTCACATCTCAGCAAAATCTACACACATCAAACGCACCACATATACCAAACTCACTGCACACATGGCCAAGGAATATTTGACTGACATTGTACAGACGCAGCGAAGCGACGTATATCCCCGGATCGAGACGCGCAACGGCGGCGCGCTCTCCAGAGCGTCCGAAGGGAAGACGTTGCTGATCACAGGCGCATCAAAGGGCATAGGCAGGGTATGCATGATCGTTTCCCAACACACATACCAGCGAACCTGACACCTAGCTGTACATCTAGAGCATTGCCGTTCTCCACGCGCACACCCACCCGAGAAGCATCATCCTCACCGCTCGCTCAACCGGACCACTAGATGCTGTGGCCGCTGAGCTGGAGGCCATCGATTCCAACATCATCGTGATCAAGGCATCGCTGGACGTCGGCGACGCCGGCGCCGTTGGCTTGTTCTTCAAGCATCTCAGAGAGGTCGAGGGAGTCGGCAAGATTGACGTTCTGTTCAACAACGCTGGATGTCTCGAGGTAAGACATTTGTCAACGGCTGCCGTGCCATGCAGCGCAACCACACCGAGTTCACATGTATCATGATTTCAAAAGCCCGTTTTGCCGTTTGCACAGCAAGATCTGTCTACTTGGACGACGACTCTCAACACCAACATGCTCGGCGTGGCGAATGTGACCCACGAATTCCTTCGACATAATTTCGCTGCTGTCGGAGGGAACCCCGATGGAACGACCGCCGGTCTGAACCAGGATGCCCTCAAGGGCGTCAGTGTCATTGGTACCAGCAGCATAGGCTCAAACTCTGTGCTGCCGGGGTTTGTGAGTCTTTGGACCCCGCATAGCTTTGGTAGCTCTTCTGAATGGCTTGCGCCAGTCCGGTTATATGCCGTCCAGTAAGCAACTGCACATCAGTACGAATCTCATAGACTAAACTTCCCCTCAAGAAACCTGGATGAATAGATTCTTCGAATTCCTGGACGCCGATTATGGCACCCCCTCACCCTTTGGTGCCGAGGGATTGCGGGCATTCTGTTTCCACCCTGGTAAGCCTTGGGCTGGCTACCGCGATAGGCCCATCAGCATCTTATCGTGCCATTCAGGTGGCATCCCGACCGAAGGCGCGCAGAACATGCCTCAACTCATCCTCGTGCGTACCCGCTGCCTTTTCCTGTCATGATCCAAGTCCTTCTGACAATACAACGGCTCTATATAGGATCTGTGGCGAGACAACGGGCACGACTCACCGGACCTGAGCGGCGGCTTCACGGCGTGGCTGCTCACCCCCGAGGCAGACTTCTTGCGCGGTCGCTACGTCAGCGCCACCTGGGATGTGGACGAGCTTGTGGGCAAGAAGGAGGAAATACTTGCAAGGGATTTGCTCAAGACGCGGGTTGAAATGGAGTGATAGCAGTATGTACTTATATAATTTAGCCATCCACCGGTAATTAGTCTACTGAAGCTGCTCAGATGATGAAATATTACCTGTCTTGAAGCCCCAAGCCGGAGTTGCCTACTTCCGTGCATGCAATCGACTCGTCTACGCCCTGCCCAACACGAATAGGGCAAGACTAAGGTCACCGAGCAGCCCCCCCTATCAGCCCCTATCGCAGCACGGTGCCACCACGACACCGCCACCGTGTCGCAGCGTATAAATTCCACCACTCTTGTACCCCTTTACTCATTTACCTCTTGCTCTTAAACCACCACCATCAACCACTCACACCCCCTATCATATTTCTACAATGCCAGGGCCCCTCGTCCAACAGAACTTGTACCCCGCCGATCACGACCACAGGCAATTGCAGTTCATCTACCGTTGCGAGCAACCGCCGGCGTGTGTGCTTGCTGTGAAACACGTCGGTAAGCACTTCTGGCGACACTACATCCAGTTTGGCCGCAGACGGGGCCCGCCTCACCGACCGACCACGAAGGAGGAGCTGAAGGAGTACGAGTGGCTGCAGATGGAACTGGCGCGCCTCCACCTCATAGCCAAGGGCACGGTCGCGAACATCAACCACTCACGCAGGGGGATCGCCGTGCACGAGAATTGGGCGAGGACCTGTGAGACCAAATATGCGAATTTCCTGCACAAGAATGCCGGCGTCCCCATGCACAAGGCGGACCTCAAGGATGCGCAGAAAGGGCTGCGTACGATTCTTGAGGAGATGGATATCGTTGTGGAGGGCCTCGAGTACTTCTTGCACGATCCCAGCGAGGCTGTATACCAAGGTTCCAAGAAGGTTCGGGGCAGCATCAACGTAATCGCAGATTACGCTGTTTGCCCGTCGAGCTACAAGGGGTCGTATCATTGATGATACAATGCCCCCCTGTATTATTTATATTTACTTTGCTACCTTATTAATTCGTAATATATTGACCGCAAGGCTATTCACGCATTCAAGTTACGTCTGCCACCTTCCGAAACGTGCCCTGCTCGCAGTCCGCGATTCAGACACCCATTAGAGTTAATTTCGCATGTGTTGATAGGAGGACCTTGGTCTGTACGTATCAAATGCAATAAACCTTTCATCATTCACAGCTAATACCGCGTAAGGCAAGCGTTTCAAGAATCACAACCAATGCCATGCCATTTGTGCAGCATGCCCATTAATCATCTTGTAACTGAAGATTGTATTACCACCGCTGTAAAGCCAGCCTTCAATAATTACAAGGGGGACGTAAATTCACCAGAACTTACCTAGTTCCTCATATCGCTTCCGCCTAAAGGGGTCTACGTCCTTTAATTGCTCTAACAGATCTAAGCACTCTCGGATCAGAGTTTCTCGCTCCAGGTCCTCGGTCGCGTGACGGCGCAGGAGTAAAGATTTGTAGTGCACGAGAGACTCCATGCACCCTACCAAACAATCAATTGAAAGAACGAAATTGAGCTAACAGCGCACGTACATTTGCTATCCGCTTGCTCGTCCAGTAACTCCGCTATGACTTTGATCTCTTCTTCCAGGATCGCCCGGTCCTCACCAGATCCAATAAGCCATCGATGATACATCCACGCACTCTGGTCATCGGGGTCTGTGTACATGGCATTTCGCACCAGCTCGAACTCTTCCTCCCTCGCTTTCCTCTCCGCGCCCTTGGGGGCGGTGAGCCACAGCGTGTTATACACATTGGACCGCTGGTGCCAGGCACTGAAATTTGAAAAGCTAGCTTCAATTTTGCGCGTCGTATAAGCGAGCTCAGAGGCGGGTGGGCGGGGGACAGGGCTGTTGGCCAGGACGTGCCGGCGGTAACCCCATGCTTGGACTACAACTTCACCTCAGTATACGAGTGATATATATTCCAGCTCGCACGCACAGTTCCTGGCATCGACATCGAGCATCTTCTCGACCATGATCATCTCGCGATCCCAGTTCTTCTTCTTCCAGCCCCAGCGTTCGCTGGCCTCCGTGCCGGGCCCATCGGGCACGTTCTGCAGGCACCATGCGCGGTGGTTCCAAAGCCAGTAGACTTTCGGATGAGCCTTCAGCGCGACCGTGGTCATGTTCAGGTCTGTGCTCAGGATCGTGTTAATCTCCTCAGGGGAAGACCCGGGGAATATGCCGTTGAGCATAATCAAGCGGCGGTAGTTCCATACGGTGTAAAACTCAGGATTTAGTTGCAGGAGCTGGGTGGTCAGTTCGAATGCCTCGTTGCTGTAGTCTTTGGATTTCTTCTGCAAGGGGGTGTTAGGACCGCGTATGGATTATGGTATTGGGGTGGCTTACTCGACGGATCACATCTTCTGAGAGAGCGAGATAACCTGATATCTTCTGTTTCTCCTTGTCCTTCTTTGCTGCAATTGCATCTTTAGATTGAGCCACGCGTTTGACGCCGTGCTGGAGTGAATGTGAGAAGTAGAGCGTTGAAGGGGGCGCAAATGACTGACCATTGCAGAGTCTATATAGCATCCGCGTGTAACTTGCTCTGCTCCTCACTGCTTGCAATAATGCCCTCGGTTGCGGATAAACAGGTCTCAATCGAATCGCTGACGGCCCAGCTTTCTTTGACATCGCCATGTCCAAATCCAAAATCACACCCAGAGCTCCTCACAGCTAACGACCTCCACCGTGAGGAAGACCTTCTCAGAAACCCTTCCTCATTCCAGGCTTGGTGGACCGCCATCACGAACACCCGGGAAGCAGCCAGTGCTAGACAAAAACTGGAACGCGACGATGCTGCTTCGTCGTCTGAGGTCTCTGCGCTGCTCGGCCCACTGGCCACCCCACTCTCGCGTCTGTTCCTGCAGCGGCTCACGTACATTTACGAAGCGGCACTGGTGCAATTTCCTGGCTCCTACAAACTCTGGAAATCATACCTGCAAGTGCGCATGTCATATGTTCTCGGAAGACAGATTATCAAGAAGAAGGCAGGGGGGAAGAAAAAGTTGCCAGAGATGAAGGACGCGCTGGAGGAGGAACGTGGGGACCTTGAACAATGGGAGGGAGGACTGGATCCGGTCACTGGCTGGGAAGAGTGGAAGGCACTCGTCGCCGTGTTTGAGCGCGCCCTTATGTGGCTCCCCAAGGTCAGTCATGCACATGCCTTTCAAATGCCTATGCTAACTGTAAATCCAGCTACCTAGATTATGGCTACTGTACCTCTCCATTTTCTCGCACCCCCTCTGCCCACCACTCCTTTCTCACACACACGCTCGCCGCACATACGACCGTGCCCTACGCACTCTTCCTCCCTCCTTGCACGCGCGCATATGGGTCCGGTACCTTCTGTACGCCGAGGCTCGCGGTGGCCTCGTCACCGTCTCCGTCTACCGGCGCTATCTAGCAGTAGACACGGATCTCACAGAGCACTACACCGCTCTCCTTCTTAGCCCGACCAACCCGGCCCCACGGCCCCTCGAGGCGGCCAAATTGCTCCTAGCGCTGGCACGCAAGGCGGGCAAGGGCGAGTACCTGAGCCCGGAGGGCAAAAGCCCGTATCAGATCCTCGGCGAGTTTCTGGACGTAGTGGAGCAGTTTTCGGAGGAGGTGGGGCTAGATGTGGACGATACTGTCAAGTCTAATGCGGAGCGCAAGGCCGCTGCCGAGACCTCGGAAAAGGTGGACGAGGCATCGTCTGCAGAACCCGCATCCGTAAACGGTCAGCTCATTCGCTTCGCCGGCGCGCCCGTTCCCGCCGCTGGCACGCGTGCGTATGACGAGGATGAAGACCCTCTCAGCCCGCGCAAGCTCAACATCGAGCACATCGTACGCAAAGACGGACTGGCGGTGTATAAAGACCAAGCGGGCCGTCTCTGGACTGGCCTCGCAACATATTGGATTAAGCGCGGCGATTTCGCGCGTGCACAGGACACATTTGAGGCCGGCCTAGGGAGCGTGCTGACCATCCGTGACTTCACTCAGATATTCGATGCATATGCTGAATTCAGCGAGTCAGTTATTAGTGCATTGATGAATGGCCTCGAGGAGGAAGGTGACGAGGATGAGGATGAGGAGGATAAGGAAGAGCTTGATGCGAAAATGAAGGAGTTCGAGGAGCTGATGGATCGGCGGCCGTTCCTCGTCAACGACGTGCTCATCAGGCGGAATCCCAACGACGTTCAGGAATGGGAGAAGCGCGTCGCGCTCTGGGGTGACGACGACGAAAAGGTGGCAGAGACGTACACCAAGGCATTGGCCACTGTCCATCCGCGGAAAGCCACGGCCAATCTCCATCGCCTATATGTCAATTTTGCCAAGTTCTATGAAGAGGGCGGGACAAATGGGCAGGCTGAGGCAGACCTGGACAGCGCGAGGAAGATCTTGGAGAAGGCTACCAAAATTAATTTCAAGACGGTCGAGGACCTTGCCGAAGTGTGGTGTGAGTGGGCTGAGATGGAGATCCGGCAAGAGTGAGTGTTTTCATTTTTCATTAACCAACAAGCTAACCTATTGATTGCAGGAATTACGACGAGGCTATCCGCGTCATGCAACGCGCCGCTGCCATACCAAAGAATCAAAAAATTAACTACCACGACCACGTTTTGCCAGTGCAAGCCCGTCTCTTCAAATCGCTCAAGCTCTGGTCGTTCTACGTTGACCTCGAGGAGTCACTTGGCTCAGTGGAGTCTGCGAAAATTGTGTACGACAAGATACTCGAGTTGCGTATTGCAAATGCTCAGGTCATCGTCAATTACGCTGCATTTTTGGAGGAGAACAAGTACTTTGAAGACAGCTTCAGGGTGTACGAGCGCGGCGTGGAACTGTTCACATTCCCAGTATCTTTCGAAATCTGGAATATTTACCTGTCGAAGTTCGTCAAGCGATACGTGAGTTGATTTCTGTTGTGGCTAGTGGTCGCTTGTTGACATTTGGTTGGTAGGGCGGGTCAAAATTGGAGCGAGCACGCGATCTCTTTGAACAGGCTCTAGAGAAATGCCCAGCCAAATCCTGCAAACCTCTTTTCTTGATGTATGCTCAATTGGAAGAAGAGCATGGGCTTGCCAAAAGGGCCATGGCCATCTACGACCGTGCCACGCAAGTGGTAGCTGACGAGGCGAAGTTCGAGGTACTTCTAGGCTCCTTTAAGCATTCGCTCCGGTTCTTATGCTGATCTTCCATTTCAGATGTTCACCATCTACATTGCCAAAGCCACCGCAAACTACGGCCTCCCCGCTACCCGAACAATATACGAACGTGCACTCGATGTCCTCCCAGACAAGCAGACCGCCGAAATGTGCCTGCGCTTCGCCGCACTAGAGCGCAAGCTTGGCGAGATCGATCGCGCCCGTGCTGTCTACGCACACGCCTCGCAGTTCTGTGATCCCCGCACGAGCGCGGCGTTCTGGGCTGAGTGGAACAGCTTTGAGATCGAGACAGGGTCGGAGGACACATTCCGTGAGATGCTGAGGATCAAGCGTAGCGTGCAAGCTCAATTCAACACCGAGGTGAGCTACCTGTCGGCCCAGACGACAGCTGCAAGAGAAGGTGCCGTACTGGAAGAGGAAGAGAGTTCGGCGGCGGCAGCGGACCCGATGGCCGCTGCAGAAAGACAAGCAGGTGGACCGGCATTTGTGGCAGCCAAGCATGGGCCAGGAGCTGCTCAGCCTGCTGAGGCAAATGCGGAACCGGTATCCCAGGCGAATGCAGAGGAGATTCATATCTCAGACGACGAGGATATTTAATTAAATGTAGAATATCCACGATCACGTGACTGTGGCTGTCCGTTGATTCGGGCGTGGCAATTGTTTAATTTGTTGTGTGAACCTCATTGTTTCCTCATTCCAATGTCATCCAAAGTCACGAAGACGTACGGCTCGCGCTCTCGAGTAACTGCACCCTCTTCTCCTTCTTCAGGTCTATCCTCTTCTCCAGCAAAATCCCCTGCCAAAAGGAACTTGAAGCGCACCTTTGGCGAGTCTTTTGGGGCTTCAGACGCGCCTGCAATCAAGAAACGAGCCAAGCCACTTATATCTTCCACTAAATCTAAATCTAAACCCAAGCCTTTGGAACCCACAAAACAAAAGACATTAACTCAGCTTCATTTCTGCGTCGACACTTCCATATTGCGCACCTGTGCGCTATGCGACCTATCTTACACCAAGGGAGCACCAGATGACGAGGCCTTGCACAAGGCGCATTGTGCACGCGTACTCAAAGGAATGGAGTGGGGCCGTGAAGAAGAGAGGGACAAGGAAAAGGTGGCTGTTGAGGAGATCACGACTGGAGTGAAGCTGGGGAATGGGAAGAAGGGGCGCATAGTCTGCTTCAGAGCAGACGCCGGAGGAAAAATTGGACACAAGGTAACTCACATTCTGCTCAACGTGATCGAATATCACTCATAATGTCTCTTCTACCGCAGCTTACTGTGCTACTCGAAACCATCAACCTCACGCTCTCCTCTCCGCCACTGACAGCTGAGGTGCTCCAGGCATCCAAGGCCTACCTCATGCTCGTCCCCATATTGACAGGCTCTTCCCATCGCGAGAAGATAGTGGGCTGTGTGATCGCACAGCGGATATCAACTGCCATGGCCATTGCCGACCTCTCAACCGAATCGGCATTGCCTACCTCATCACCACGTAGAGACCTTATCCCTGTCGATGCATCGTCCTCCCTCTTCTGCCACCCTGCGCCTTTGCCGACGCCTCTCGGAATTCCACGCCTCTTCGTACCGTCTACACATCGGCGCCAGGGTATCGCATCTCACCTGCTTACTGCAGCTGCAAACACGTTCATACACGGTTGCCCGCTCGACCCAGCGAAGGGCGAGGTCGCATTTACACAGCCAACGGGAGCGGGTGGCTCTGTCATGAAGGCGTGGGGCGGAGGTGGCGTCAGAATCTACGAAGAGTGATTTATTGCATGTCATCATGCGCAATATGTATTATTTCTGCATTTGCTTCATCGTCATTTGTAAATCTTAGCATGCAACAGCAATATCTGTATTCGAGAGACTCCATTTCATTGAGGGCAAATACATTCACGACGAGACCTGCAAGAGCTGTGTACAACGATAGGATCATAGATGCCCTGGCGTGTCAATTTTGCTCCCGTTCGCATATTCGCGGATGATTAGGTTTATTCGGGAGCCAAAGGATTGGAGGGGTGGCAGGTTCGGTACGAATTAAGAGAGATCCACTAGAGAGAATGGAAGAAAGCCGAAATAATTGCGGATTGCTGGTCAACGTTTCAACTCGTGGGGATACGAGTCCAGGGGTAAGTTGCAAACCAGCCGTCACCTCAAAAACTTAGTAGCCAGCTAAATGAGGAATACGATGCATATGTATGAACAGCCTTGCGGTCAATATATTACGAATTAATGTGGTAGCAAAGTAAATATAAATATTACAAGGGGGCATTGTATCATCAATGATACGACCCCTTGTAGCTCGACGGGCAAACAGCGTAATCTGCGATTACATTAATACTGCCTCGAACCTTCTTGGATCCTTGGTATACAGCCTCGCTGGGATCGTGCAAGAAGTACTCGAGGCCCTCCACAACGATATCCATCTCCTCAAGAATCGTACGCAGCCCTTTCTGCGCATCCCTGAGGTCCGCCTTGTGCATGGGGACGCCGGCATTCTTGTGCAGGAAATTCGCATATTTGGTCTCACAGGTCCTTGCCCAATTCTCGTGCACGGCGATCCCCCTGCGTGAGTGGTTGATGTTCGCGACCGTGCCCTTGGCTATGAGGTGGAGGCGCGCCAGTTCCATCTGCAGCCACTCGTACTCCTTCAGCTCCTCCTTCGTGGTCGGTCTGTGAGGCGGGCCCCGTCTGCGGCCGAACTGGACGTAGTGTCGCCAGAAGTGCTTACCGGCGTGTTTCACAGCAAGCACGCACGCTGGTGGTTGCTCGCGACGGTAAATGAACTGCAATTGCCTGTGGTCGTGATCGGCGGGGTACAAGTTCTGTTGGACGAGGGGGCCCGGCATTGTAGAAATGTGATAGGGGGGTTGAGGGGTTGATGGTTGTGGTTGAAGAGCAAGAGATGAATGAGTAAAGGGGTACAAGAGTGGTGGAATTTATACGCTGCGACATGGTGGCGGTGTCGTGGTGGCACCGTGCTGCGATAGGGGCTGATAGGGGGCTGCTCGGTGACCTTGGTCTTGCCCTATATATATCAGGCAGGGCGTAGGCGAGTCGATCACATGCACGGAAGTTGGCAACTGTGGCTTGGGGCTTCAAGACAGGTAATATCTCATCATCTGAGCAGCTTCAGTAGACTAATTACCGGTGGGTGGCCGAATTATCTAAGTACATACTGCTATCACTCCATCTCAACCCGCGTCTTGAGCAAATCCCTTGCAAGTATTTCCTCCTTCTTGCCCACAAGCTCGTCCACATCCCAGGTGGCACTGACGTAGCGACCACGCAAGAAGTCTGCCTCGGGAGTGAGCAGCCACGCCGTGAAGCCGCCGCTCAGGTCCGGCGAGTCGTGCCCGTTATCTCGCCAGAGATCCTAGATAGCGCCGCTGCTTTGTCAGAGGGATGTGGATAAGAGACAGCGAGCAGTACGCACGAGGATAGATTGAGGCAGGTTCTGCGCTCCTTCGGTCGGGATGCCACCTAAATTACACAATGAGATTCTGATGGCTATCGTCTTGGCAGGCACGAGGCTGACCCGGGTGGAAACAGAATGCACGCAATCCCTCGGAACCGAAGGGTGAGAGGGTGCCATAATCGGTGTCCAGGAATTCGAAGAACCTATTCATCCAGGTTTCTTCAGGGCAGATTTAGTCAATGACAATCGCACTGATGGATGTGCAGTTGCTTACTGGACGGCATATAACCGGACTAGCGCAAGTCATTCAGAAGACCATCAAAACGATGCAGGGCCCAAAGACTCACAAATCCTGGCATCGTAGAGTTGGAGCCCATGCTGCTTGTGCCAATGACACTTACCCCCTTGAGGGCATCACTGTTCAGACCGGCGGTCGTTCCATCGGGGCTCCCTCCGACGGCAGCGAAATTGTGTCGAAGGAATCCGTGGGTTACGTTCGCCACGCCAAGCATGTTAGTGTTCAGAGTTGTCGTCCAAGTAGACAGATCTTGCTGTGCAAACGGCAAGACGGGCTATGCATGTCATAATTCATGTGAGCTTGGCGTGGCTGCGCTGCACGGCACGGCAGCCGTTGACAAATATCTTACCTCGAGACATCCAGCGTTATTGAACAGAACGTCAATCCTGCCAACTCCCTTGACCTCTTTGAGATGCTTGAAGAACAAGCCAACGGCGCCGGCGTCGCCGACGTCCAGCGATGCCTTGATCACGATGATGTTGGAATCGATGACCTCCAGCTCAGCGGCCACGGCGTCTAGCGGTCCGATTGAGCGAGCGGTGAGGATGATGCTTCTCGGGCGGGTGTGCGCGTGGAGAACAGCGATGCTCTAGATGTACAGCTGGGTGTCAGTTTGACTGGTAGATGCGTTCGGCAATGATGATGCATACCCTGCCTATGCCCTTTGATGCGCCCGTGATCAGCAACGTCTTCCCTTCGGACACTCTGGAGAGCGCGCCGCCATTGCGCGTCTCGATCCGGGGGTATACGTCGCTTCGCTCCGTCTGTACAATGTCGGTCAAAGATCCCTTGGCCATGTGTGGAATATGTAGGTTTTTCTGAGACGTGAATCGCTCCTAGTCTTTAATAAGAGTTCCATGCCGGGTGAGCTGCTTACGCGTCACCATGTGTCACTGTGGACATGCCGAATGCATACTTACCCGTACCCGTCGCCCTCGCCTTTCCCTCAAGATGTACACACGTAGCTTCGGCAGATTGACGCCGCAGAGCGCTGACCCCTAGACCACAGTCATCAGGCAATATTAGCCCAAGGTACATCATCGTCCGAGACCACTCTCTTCCCAGTCAGCAGCATAGTTGCCGAATCTCCCCACAGACGTGACTCTAGCTTTTAGTACGACGGAAATCATCAAAGACCCAGATATATGATATCGTTCATGAGCAGGCGCACAGTTTGTGCGTTCCGTTGCTGTCCGGCCGTTGATGTCGAAGCGCCTCAGAGGTGACCGAATCAGACCGACCCTCGGGGTGACAGCGGGGCTCCTCCACAAATTTCCAAGCAGACCGGCGAGTCAGAGTGGATTCAGATACTTCTAGTTCCACGATTGAACTTGCAGGCTGTAGGCATGGAAAGCCAACGAACAGCTAGTGCAGAGCCTCAGACTCAGAGATTGCTCAGAGAGGAGTAGGTTGAAGGCTTGTCCGGCGCTTGTAATCCAATTCGCTCGATCATGTAACTCATCTTGTAAGAGACTCACAATGTCTGAATCTACCGCATTCTCAACCTCAGCAGAGGACGCCATCACGCGCACAATCGACATATCTGCACCTCCCCCCTCTCAGACCCTCTCCGCTGCCGAGTTCGAGGCTTACTACGAGATCCCCCGTACGGTGCGCGAGATCGTGGATAACGACTACAAGCGTGTGAGCACTTAGCGTTGCCCTACGATTCGAGAAGCATCGTTCAAACGAAATCCCAGACCGCGCTACAGTTCCCAGATGAGCTCCTGCATGACTCAGTGCCCATCTACCGCGCGCTCAAGGCCGAGATCGGGGACAGGGAGCTCTACATCCTCGCCGATACGACCTATGGCAGCTGCTGCGTCGACGATGTGGCAGCGCAGCACGTCGACGCCGACGCGATCGTGCACTATGGACACGCGTGTTTGTCTGCGTGAGTCCATTACTGATCTCCTGTGATCTCTGTTTTTTTTCTCTCAAACCGAAACTATACGAATCCGCACAGACATCCGAGCGTACCGGTCATCTACATATTCGGCCACAGACCGCTCGACATTGCCCACTGCGTTGCCGCATGTGCACCACTCTTCGCACCGTCATCCGTCGAAGCCAACGCCATGGCGCCGCGAAGCCTAAGGCTCAGATACGAAGTGGGCTATGCGTATGCAGCTGGTAGGCCTTTATTGCACGTTCCATAATCTCAAGGAATTGACGGCCGTAGATGAGCTTGTCGCTGGCCTCCGAAGCGCGCTGGAGCCACACGGGGTTACCATCTACCACACGCCTGTGCCACTCAAAACCATTCCCCACCCTCCCATGGCGGCAGCGGATCTCTCGCCGTCACCTGGGGAAAATCCCGGGGACGATATCGAGGGGTCCACAGAACCCATCCTGTGGATCGGGCCCGACTCCCTGGCCCTGACGAACCTCCTGCTCACCTCCTTCACCTCCCCCTTGCCCGTGCGTCCCATATCCTGATTTTGTCTCCCTCCAACTGATCTGATAGACTCCGTCTCGTAGGTGCACACCTACAACCCCGACACCCGCACCGCCCAGCCAGAGTCTCCTCACACGCCCACCTCGCGGCTCCTCAAGAAGCGCTACGCCGCCCTCTCGCGCGCGCGTTCGTGCGATGTCTTCGGGATTCTCATCTCCTCGCCGTCACCCGCGCAGCTGCCCCTGATCCGCCACATCCGGGCGCGCATCAGGGCGTGCAGGAAGAAGAGCTACACGGTCAGCGTGGGGAAGGTGAACCCCGCGAAGCTAGGGAACTTTGCGGAGGTGGAGTGCTGGGTACTCGTGGCGTGCGGGGAGAACAGCTTGGTCGATGGCAAGGTGAGCTCGTTTCGCGCGTTTCGCGCCTTCCGTGGCGCACAGGGGCTAATGTTCGCCATACAGGAATTCATGCGTCCCGTGATAACGCCTTTCGAACTCGAACTCGCGCTTTCTCCGACGCCCGAGTGGACGGGCCGGTACGTGCTTGACCTGGGCACGGTGCTCAAGGAGGGCCAGGGTGAGCATTCATCCCATCCAGCTGACATGACACTGGCACTAACAATAACTGCATGCTCCAGCCAAAGCCAACAACGCCACAGAGAAAGAAAAGGACGGAGACGCTGGTGGTGGATCCGAGTCTGATGACGAGCGCCCAGTGTTCTCCCCCATTACAGGGACATACCGCCAACGCAAACTCTTCTCGCCCTCAGGACCATCCGCCTCGCATGTCGACCCGGGTTCGACAGATGTGATCCTCCGCAATCAGGACAACGCGGTGTCAACCATCGGGAGTGCCGCAGCGGACTTCCTGGCGGGACGAACGTATCAGGGCCTGGAGCGGCGCGCGGGAATGGACCCGCCGAGTTTGCTGGAGCAGGGCAGGAGCGGCATTGCGAGAGGGTACAAGGATGATCATCGGTGATCACTCCATGGGTCTTGGTGCATATCTTTATTCAATATGTGTACGGCAAGTGCAAGTTCCCATAGTATGTCACGAGAGCGATCACAATTCGCATGGACAGAGTGATCTGCAAATTATCGCGATTCAGGAACACTGCAAAAAGACAGAAACGCGAAGCAATAAATATTGAGATCCGTAGATCTACCACTCCGGGAAAGCGTGTCATCCTTGTGCAGGGGCCATGCTAATCTTCTCTGTATCGTTCCAATTTTTTCGTATGTCACCCCGAAGGGGACAACAGTAGGAGGGGCAGTGGCGCGACCTGCGACGCAGGTTGGATTTCGGCGCGGCAGACGGGTGTGTCAACTTCTCCTTGCGCTGAAGTTGCTAAGCAGACCCATCATCCGCTGCGATGTCAATAATGCCCGTCTATAAGTCTTGCCAATCCATTTCTCAACTTATTTTCAGCCAACCCTGACAGCTAAGGTGGCACCCGCTGAAGCTTGTTTACATTTGAAGGGGATGACGGACACATGCGCGGTGTACTTGTGCCCACTTGTGCCCGAGAGCTCACGGACCAAGTACCTCATGTATCATGTCCTGGACTCAAGTCTACCCATGTATTCAAAACCTGCAGATTATCGAAGGCGTGGTTCGCGCCCATTTCTCGATATTCCGTTGAGATGTGCGGTGCCGGATGGGGTGATCACACATGCAGTGATGTAAAGAAAAGAACATACGACGCAGATTCCAGAAGATCAAGACGGGCAAAGGCGGAATTTTCAAGCTCTCAAGACATATGTTCAGGGAGGGTTTGACCGTAAAGCCGAACAAGTTGCATATAAGTGTCGAAATACAGCAGCACAAGTGTCAAGATCATAATGGCGCGGTCGCTGGTGAGGATGCATAGGAGTCAGGGGTAGTTTACCAGGAATGGAACTTCAAGCTTCAAGCTTCAAGCTTCAAGGAGCCAATCATGCTCCCATCCACGACACTCCACCCCCTAATTACCACGAACTCGCCTGAATTTTGTAACCTCTGGATTCAAGATGATCAATGCCATGAATTGGCCTACCAGCTTATAGAATCTTATCCGTTCATTGGGCAGACCGCCACAGTCCACAATAGCAGGGGCGGCTCCTTTCAGACAACGCCAGTTATTGCAAGCCAGGTCGAGTCCATCAAGAAATACCTCAAAGCATTTATCGACGTAGATCGCTCAGCCCTCGAGATTTACTTCTCAAACTTCAACGCGGCGGAGGCAAAGCGGAGGATGGTCCACGAGATTATTGATAGGCGACAGGAGTTGTATCTCCTTTACGTGGAGTATCAACGAGATGTTGTGGAGAGAAGTGCGCCATCCCCACTTATATAATGCTTTTCTGACTCGGTATACAGCTCGAGCTCGAACAGCGCTCCCCTCCGAGTCGCCGAGCCCAATGACTCCCCAAATACAGACTCGGGTTGCCTCATTACCTCGGAAGGTGCGCGGTTCAGAGCAGAATGTGTGCAATCCCAGTTCTTTGATTACCTTATTCTTATTTCAGGTTAATGATCGCGATGGCGGTGTGTGTCGAGTTACGGGTGTTGGTTCAGAGGGGTATTGGGAAGATAGAGCGGCCGAACAAAATGTGGGATTCAGCTGCTTCATGCCCTGCGAAGTAACACACGGCATGTCTTGGAGCGTAGATCAACCAGTCAGTAATGTTTATGTTTCTATGCTGCCCCTTGCTGAATGTTACTGGCAACTCTAGTACTGGGAGCTTGTTCGAAGGCTCCTGGGCGTATCTGCTCCGTCTGCCAGCATGGATGTAGCACAAAATGCCATGCTTCTTCAAACTCTCATTCATCGAAAGTTTCAAAACTATATGCTTTACTTCGATCCTGGTGTACGCTCTTTATTTTCCCTTCGTTTCATTATTTAATGCCTATCTTCCTTTTATTCATTAGTTTAAGTTGCGACGCCGAGCATTAGGTCGCGTGCACCTCTCAAGTCTATTGGGGATCCTTCACGTTCGGCAGGGCGTTGGCGCGGTAGACGGTGGATTTCTCAATCTTCCCATCCTTCCTTGTCAAACCAATCCTTCAGTCCCAGACGTCGATTACGCCTATTTCTTACTTCACAAACTGATATTGTTTACATGGCTGGAGGAGCCGAGACGCTGGGATTAGACGAATTTGGCCCAGACGAGGACCCTTGGACGGCGACTCATCTGGTCTCTGAGTTGTCGCTCCCGGCCTTGGATGACGAACTATACCGTATCCAGATCCAGGATCTTCGACAGTTATTGAAGTCACTTATATCGCTTATATCAATTACGATTAATGTACACCATCAACCGTGGGTTCAGTCACGGATCACGAACGACCGTGAACCGAACTATTAGTATTAAGGCGTCTCATCACGCATCACAGTGATCACACAGAGGAATGAACTAGTCAATATATGTGTCAAGGAAAGTGGCAAAAACGGAAATTTTGCTGGTAATGGTGATTCAAAAATCTTGTGAACCCGTTAAGATACCCACTGTACATCAGTACCCTTCCCAGTTATCGCCATGCCTCTTGGACTGAGATCAATGATTTTAGCGGTACGCAGTGGATGAACGGGCGCCACAGCGGGGCCACAGGCAAATATAAATGTCGGTCTTACTGGTGGCAGTGCCTCGCCCGGTTAGCAAGGGATCTCAGCAGCGAACAGAGCTAGTGTGTAATTCCAGGTGATGGAGGTGATTAAACTGATATCGATTTTTTCCCTGGGGCTCTGAGCTTAGGACAGGTTTACATTGAACTTCTACGGCGCGCGTCACACACATCACCCTCAAATGAACTTGCACCAAGGTAAGTTCACGCCATCACGCGTCACACCCCATGAACCTACGGTCGATGGCGTACAGTATCTCCGAACCGCAGGATTGAAACTTACGCGACTCAAATGAGCTGTGGCACGTGAGCGTGGCAAAAACACTTCATAGAAGGAACTCACCCTCACTCACAGGCAACTCACAGGTTCTAATTTGAACTTCTCTTCGTTCAGATTGCCATTTGAAAACGCAACCTCGTGTCAACGTCTCTGTTTCACAAATTACAAGGTCTCACTTTCGCCTCGCCGATTACACCCCCATACTAGATGTCACAGCCAATCCACAGATCCACGCACAGCCATAATTCACTACCCAACGCCTGTGGGATGGGTCGTGACTGTGTATTCCCATTGTAGGCCCGTGGTAGATATGTGTATTACCATATTAACGTGGCTGATCTGAAGGGACTGTGTGTCAATGCCTGCAGGAGCTGAGCCGATGATCATTGATGCAGGCCACTGCAGATCTGAGCCGATGTGTGAGAGACTCTGAGAGTACTGATGGATGGTAGCAAACGATGAATTACCAGCGCAAGATACAAATAAGAAGAACCCGACAGCAGCCGTGGGTAGAGATGAGTACAGCAAACAATTTAATTCCAGTGGTGGCACAATAACGGATAAATGAGGATTATATAACAATGCAAATACTTACAACGATGAAACGGCGCGTTAGCACAGCATTTAAGCCGCGGTGGCGAAGCCAACCCGCTTGTTTGAGGTGTCGACTTCTCCTTACTCTGAAGTTGCCAAGCAGGCCCATCATCCGCTGCGATGTTGGTAATGCCTGTCTGTAAACCTCGACAATTCATTTCTAAATTCATTCTCAGCCGAATGCGACAGCCAACTTGGCCCGCGCAGCCCTCCGCCTGGGGCTTCTTCAGTTTCTTCCCCACTCTGGACGGAACATGCATGTACTGCATTCAACTTAAAATATTGAACCGCAATGCGAGAGTGACAGGGAGGTGCTTGAAACAGATTGCATCCTAAGCCACACTTGTCCTAGGCACTTGCTTCATAGCCCCTCATGTATGCATAAAGTAAAATCTAGTATACATGATGCGACAACAAGTGCTTGGCAATGATCTTATTTGGCGCGACTTCCTTTCATTGCGAGTAAATGTATTCATGGCAAGACGTGCAAGAGTTATGTACAATGATGTGATATAGATGTCATGGCGGGCTAATTTCGCTCCTGTGTTCGTGTATTCGTGGATATTTAGGGATGGTATGCTCATGCTTCAACTGGGATGTCCTTCGGCTCTGTCGTGGGGGTCGAATAAATGGGCGGGGGTAGGAACGCCTAAAATCAAAGTAATCGCCATCAGTAACTAGCTTGGATCACAGATACTATAATCAAACTCACCCTGGTCTTGATACCACCAGCGCTCGGCAACCTGGTTCCATGCATGAGCCACGAGTCCACCTCCGCAGCTGCGCCACGGCCTTCGTTGATGCCCCACACGATGAGGGACTGCCCACGACGACAGTCACCTGCGGCGAATACGCCATGGATGTTCGTCGCGTACTTCTTGTGCGCAGTCTCGACATTGGAACGTGCGTCTTGCTTCACTCCAAGCGACTTTATCACCTCTGCTTGTGGGCCAAGGAATCCAAGCGCGAGGAAGACAAGCTGGGCGGGGAAGTACTTCTCGGAGCCGGGGACTTCCTCCATCTTCCATCGTCCCCCGCTGTCTTTCGTCCACTCGACGCGCACGGTGTTGAGCCCAGAAAGCTGTCCTTCCTCGTCGACGGTGAAGTTCTTCGTGGAGATGCAGTACTCTCTGGGGTCTAGACATTCAAAGTTAGCACGAGGAACAAGCGGAATCAATCAGTCTTCGTACCGTTGCCAAAGTGGGCGGCGACCTCGGTGTGTCCGTAGTCCGTGCGGAAGATCCTAGGCCACTGTGGCCACGGGTTGTCTCTACCACGCGAAGCGGGCGGCTTAGGCAAGAGTTCGAAGTTGGTCACCGACTTGGCGCCGTGCCGCATCGAAGTACCGATACAATCGTTGCCGGTATCACCTCCTCCAATAACGATGACATCCTTGCCCTTTGCATTGATGTAGCCACCCTCCTGGAGCTCAGAGTCCAGCAGGGACTTTGTGTTAAGCTGCAGGAACTCCATAGCGAAGTGGATTCCGTCGGCTTCACGGTTAGGAATTTTGAGGTCTCGCGGCCAAGTGGCGCCTGTGCAAACTATGACAGCGTCGTTGTCTGCCTTGATTTGCTCAGCATCGACGTTGACGCCGACGTGTGCATTTGGCACGAACGTCTGCAACGAGGTTAGCTCTTGATGATATCATACAATGTCGCTTGACTTACCACTCCCTCAGCAGCCATGAGATCAAGACGACGTTGGACGATAGCCTTGTCGAGCTTCATGCTATGCCAAAGCAATCAGCATCATGAACTCATTCTAGGAACAGGACGAGACGTACTTCGGGATACCATACATCAACAAACCACCCATGCGGTCGTTGCGGTCATACACGGTGACATAGTGGCCAGCTTTGTTGAGCTGGTCTGCGCATGCGAGTCCGGCAGGACCAGCGCCAATGACCGCGATGTTCTTCCCTGTGCGGAAGCTGGGTGGGTTGGGAGCCATCCAGCCCATCTCGAAGCCCTGCCAAACTGCGTGTTAGCAAATGGAGGCAAGGAAAGATATCTGCGAAACAAACCTTGTCGATGATGGCACATTCGATGCTCTTGATACCCACCGGTTGCTCGTTTATCCCCAAGACGCAGGCACCCTCACAGGGCGCAGGGCAAACCCGTCCCGTGAATTCGGGGAAGTTGTTTGTGAGGAGAAGACGATTCAACGCGTCTTGCCACTGGCCTTTGAACATGAGGTCGTTCCACTTCGGGATGACATTGGAGACCGGACAGCCGCTGTCTGACTGGCAGAAAGGAACACCGCAGTCCATGCACCTCGCAGCCTGGTACTTGAGCTCACTCTCGGTCAAGCGGCTTGAAATCTCCTTCCAATCCTTTACGCGCTTGCGAGGTGGGCGGTATGCTTCGCCGAGACGCTTGTACTTCATGAAACCACGCGTCTTATCAAGCTTGTTCATACGCTGCTTGGTCTGCGAGTCGTCAACCATAGAGTCCTCCAAGTCACCAACAGAAGGCTCGTGACGTCCCCGGGAAGTGGATGCATGAGGCAAGGCAACCGATAATCGCTCCTTAGGCGTGAGGATGTCTTCAAGGCCTTCGGAGGCGAGGTTGACCTGACTTGCCGTGCGAGAGGGCACTAGATCGATGGTGCTCTGGCGCAGCCTGTCCTCCTTCTCTCTGTTCCTTTGTTCATCCAAGACGCGCTTGTAGTCCAGGGGCATGACACGAACGAAGAGAGGAAGCAGGTGGTGGAAGTCATTCAAGACACGGTCTGCCACCTCGGAGCGAGTGTAGTGACGATGGTCCTCGATCAAGCTCCGCAGAGCTGCAATTTCGCGAGGATCTGTGACCTTTCCAAGCTCAACCATCTCCATGTTGACCTTGGACGCGAACGTGTGCGCGGTGTCAAGAACATATGCGATGCCTCCGCTCATGCCAGCAGCAAAGTTGCGTCCCGTGGTTCCAAGAACAACGACACGACCGCCGGTCATGTACTCGCATCCGTGGTCGCCCATGCCCTCCACTACCGCATTCGCGCCTGAGTTACGCACAGCGAAACGTTCTGCGGCCACACCCCGAACGAAAGCTTCTCCAGAGGTAGCCCCATACAAGCAGACATTGCCGATGATGACGTTCTCCTCGGCCTTGAAAGTTGATTGCTTGGGTGGGTAGACAATGAGGCGACCACCAGAGAGACCCTTGCCCACGTAATCGTTGGCGTCGCCCTCGAGCTCGATGGTTATTCCGGGCGCGAGGAAGGCACCGCAAGACTGTCCTGCGGAACCTCTCATGACGATATGAATTGTGTCCTTTGGTAGGCCCTCCTCGCCATACGACTTCGAAACACGGTATGAGAGTGAAGTGCCGAGGGCACGGTCCGTGTTGGTGACATCACACTCGATGTGAACAGGTAGACCTTGTGTCAACGCCGGCTCCGATTCATCGATGAATTTGTTGTCAAGACGAATGTAGAGCTTGTGGTCTTGTGCGCGCACACGATATGTTGCTGCACCTGGACGCATTTCCCACGCAGGTTTGAGCATCGCAGAGAGATCGAGGTACTTCGTCTTCGGAGTGCGAAGCTTGTCATTCACTTTCAACACCTCCGATCTTCCGACCATCTCATTGATCGTGCGGAACCCGAGCTTCGCCATATATCCCCGCAACTCCTCGGCGAGATAGTAGAAGAAGTTGATGACTTGCTCCGGTTGGCCTGCGAATTTGGCGCGCAGTTGGGGATCCTGAGTTGCGATACCGACAGGGCAGGTGTTCACTGGATGTAACAACGTGAGTTAGATCAACTGGGATGGCAAGATATATCACTTACGATGGCACTTGCGCATCATGATACAACCCATGGCGATCAGAGGCGTCGTGGCGAAGCCCCACTCTTCGGCGCCAAGCAAGCAAGCGATTGCGATGTCGCGTCCAGTCCGAATCTGCCCATCGGTCTGCACGGTCACTCGTCCTCTCAGATCGTTCAGCACTAAGGTTTGATGCGTTTCAGCAAGCCCAAGCTCCCACGGCAGACCGGCGTACTTGATTCCTGTCCATCGAGAAGCACCCGTGCCTCCATCGTGGCCGGATATGAGGATGTGGTCAGCCTTGGCCTTAGCCACACCACTAGCGACAATACCGACGCCGACCTCAGATACCAGCTTGACTGAAATACGGGCTCTTGGATTGGAACACTTGAGATCGTAGATGAGCTGCTTAAGATCTTCGATGGAGTAGATGTCGTGGTGAGGGGGAGGTGAGATCAATCCCACACCGGCGGTCGAGTGTCGTGTTCGTGCAATGGACTGCGAGACCTTATGTCCCGGAAGCTCTCCACCCTCTCCAGGCTTCGCTCCTTGAGCCATCTTGATCTGCAGCTCATTCGCATCGGCAAGGTAGTTGGAGGTTACGCCAAAGCGCCCTGACGCGATTTGCTTGATCGCAGATCGCATGGTATCACCATTGCTAAGCACCTGGGAGCGCTCGGCATCCTCTCCACCCTCCCCAGTGTTCGATTTCCCGCCGAGACGGTTCATGGCGACAGCGAGAGTGGAATGGGCCTCCATGGAAATGGAGCCGTAACTCATGGCACCGGTGACAAACCTCCGCACAATCTCGTTCCAGGGCTCTACTTGGTCGATGGGAATAGGTGTGGCATCCTCGTAGCGGAAATCCAGGAGGCCTCGCAGGTGCACGCGCTTCGACTGGTCGTTGGCATTCTTCGCGTACGAGTCATACGCTCCCTGGTTCTTCTCCTTCACAGCATCTTGCAAGTACGCAATGCCGGCAGGATCGTTGATGTGAGCCTCTCCGCCGTCGCGCCAATGGTACTCTCCTGACTCTGGCATGCCAGGGGGGAGGATAGTCTCGCGAGAGGGCCACCCGCGCTCGTGGAGCTCGAAGGCATCCATAGCAAGGAGATCAAAAGTTGCACCTTGCACTCGACTAGCTGTTCCGGTGAAGCACCGGTCGACGACTTCGCTGTGGAGGCCGAGGGCTTCGAAGATCTGAGCTCCCTTGTAGGATTGGAGCGTCGAGATTCCCATCTTGGACATGACTTTCAGGATGCCGTTGTCCACCGAGTGGCGATAGTTCACGGTGAGTTCTTCGACCGTTTGATCGCCCTTGATGCTGCAGAACAGGTCAGTATGGGTGGGCGGGAGAATGGCACAGCGCGACTCACAGTCCTTCCCGTCCGACCTTGTGAATAGCTTCCATCATCAACCACGGGCATATAGCATCTGCGCCGTATCCAACAAGCACACAAAGGTGGTGAACCTCCCGCGCTTCACCGGTCTCGACCATGAGTGCAACCTTGGCGCGCTTCTTCTGATTAACGAGATGATGGTGAACACCACCGCAGGCAGCCAATGCCGACAGTGGCACACGATCCGGTCCTATGGCCCGGTCAGACAGGATTATGACCTTCACGCCATCATCGATAGCTTGAGACGCCTCGCTGCAGACCCGCTCCAGAGCACGCTGGTACCCAGGCAGCCCCTCCTCCTTGGGGAATGTGATGTCAATCGTCATGGAAGGCCAGGTGGTGTACGCAACCTTGAGATTCTTCATCGCGTTCATTTCCTCAATTGAGATGAGCGGCGAAGGGAGCAGGATCCGGTGACATTGCTGAGGCTTCATCTCCAGCAGGTTGCCCTCGGGCCCCACATACGCTTCCAGGGACATGACGATGCTCTCTCGAATGGGGTCGATCGGCGGGTTCGTGACCTGCGCGAAGAGCTGGCGGAAGAAGTCGTAGATGATGCGAGGCTGGGCAGCCATGGCGGCCAAGGGCGCGTCGTTGCCCATGGACCCGAGCGCCTCCTTGCCCTCGGACACCATAGGCAGAATGAGCAAACTCAGTTGCTCCACTGTGAACCCGAATGCGAGCAGCTTGGGGTCGAGACTGAGCGGTGCGTCGTCGGGACTGGGGTCCACGTTCACATTGCCCCGCTGGACGCGCTGGACAATCTTGGGAACGTGCAGGACATGCGTCTCAACCCAGGACGCGAAGTTTTGCTTCTTCGAGGTGCTGCGCTTCAGCTCCTTGTCATCGACGATCCTGCCTTCCACGGTGTCCACCAACAGCATGCGGCCGGGCTTGAGACGCCCCTTTTGGATGACCTTCTCGGGGGGAATGTATAGCGCACCAACCTCGGACGCGCAGACGATGATGTCCTCGTTGGTTACGACGTAACGGCAGGGTCGGAGGCCGTTACGATCGAGATTGGCACCACAGTACCGGCCGTCACTGAAGGCGAAGAGGGCCGGCCCGTCCCAGGGCTCCTGGATACACGCAGCCCAGTTGTAGAATGCGCGTTTCTCCGGCTCCATGTTCTCGTTCCCTTGCCACGCTTCGGGAATCATCATCATGATTGCCTCAGGGAGGGTGACGACGCCATTGACAACGAGCAACTCGAGGACGTTATCGAAGGCGGCAGAATCGGAGCCGCCAGCCTCGATGATCGGTAAGAGAAGGTTGAGCTCATCGCCAAATAGGGTCGAAGAGAGCACGCCTTCACGAGCGCGCATCCAATTCTTGTTTCCGCGAACGGTGTTTATCTCGCCTACGTGATCTCGCATTAGGGCTCACCATTGCTTCAAGAGAGAATATGACTGACCGTTGTGTGCTGCCCATCTCAGAGGTTGAGCTCGATCCCAGCTTGGGAACGTGTTGGTCGAGAAACGCGAGTGAACCAATGTAAAGTGCGAACAGTACAGGACATGGTTGAGATCGTGATAGTAGTTATACACTTGGGGAGGAGACAGCTGCCCCTTGTACACGATGTTCTTCGATGACAAAGAACATATGTAGAATCCCTTTGCGAGAGTACTTTATTATCAAAAAAAGGGGAGAAGAACATGTATTGAGCGAAGGACTTATATAGACGTGATAAAAATGACAAACATGCTGTGTGTTGCGTGCTTCCGGAGGACATAAAGTTGTCGCTCGAAAAATTTGGTATCGAATGTACCTCCTTGGGGAACATTTCCTTCGCCATAATGTTTGCGAAGTACGACGAATGGTTGAAAGATCGATGGCTCTTTGCTTTTTGCCGCTGGGCCAAGGATAGTGCCGTCCGTGGGAACCGCTCGCCAACCTAGCACTCGTAGATCGAGGTCTGCGGCAATTTTTGAGAAGATGGCTTTCTGGGTTTCTAGCCCGGCTGGTTCTTCAGGTTTGAAGAAGACGTTTCCTACACCGTACTCTCCAGGTTCCGGGAGCTTGCAGCCGATCTCGCGCTCAGCTTCTCTCTGGAAGAATCCGTGTGGGATGCCGGTCATGACACCTGCACCATCACCATCCCTGCTGTCTGCGCCAGTGGCACCTCTGTGGGTCATAGCACATAGGAGGGAGCGAGCATCGGATACGATTTTGTGACTGGGGTCGCCTTTGATGTGACAGATAAAGCCTACACCGCAGGAATCTCTCTCGTTCTCGTTCATGTAGAGGCCTTGGTTGGCCGGCAGTGCTCCTGACCATGATTCAGGATCACGCTTGACAGCGTCGAAGCCATTGATTGCGCTTGCAGCATCTGATGCAGAGACTAAAGGCAAGAGATCGGTAGGTGGTTTGTTGTCGTGATACAGACTGGCAGAGCCGGCCATGAAAATGCCTGTGTTTGATAAGATTTTTGGTAGAGGGTATAACGACTGGCTGGCCGATTGTTGTGGTCAAGAGCAAAAGATGGAGAGGGAATTCTCGGAAAGCGGAGAGGGGGTAAATGTACAGATTTTTAGTGTGCCAGATCAGGCCGTGCCTGCCGACGTTTCCAAGATCAGAGTGTCACCAGCCAATCAGAATCGTTGGGTCTCGCATGTCTTCCGGACCTCCTCTCCGCCCATCGGTGGACTTCGGAAGGATACCGGAAGCCTAGTAGTAGTAAGGTACATTCCAACTTCTCGGAATGCGGGTCTCCGAATATACCGCAACTACAACTCTACAGGTAGAAATATTCGAAATCTGTCAATTTACCCTTGATTTACCCCTTATATTCTGTGTTCTGCGACTATGAACGCGTGGGTTGAGTTGATGCAGATGCGGAGGCAGTGGGAGACCGGTTCGAACTTTCAATGTGCGTTCAACACAGCGAGTGCTCTGCAATGCTGTCCAATAACTGGCTGGAGTCACGGTGGCGGCGGCGCATGTACATCCCTTGTTCCGGAAGCGTCAATGAGGCTGCAATGCAATCCAAAAAAAATCAGAGATAATCAAGCAATATCGCTTGATGGCAATTAGAAACCAATCGATCGAACGTGCCCGCAGTGCATACCTCTTTGGCTTAACAAAAAATGTGAGAGACTTGTAATGTCCCAACCTACTTCGCGGGACAGATGCGACAGGCTCGGCGGACTCCGGCCGACTAAAGCTCGGGCCGCCAGCCGAAATTGAAGGATCGCTCCTCGAGAAACGCGTCCAGAGGTAATCCCCAAACGAGCCGAGTACCGAGCAGATGAGGATGCAGATCATGAAAATGCAGCCAGAACCCTTTGCAAACTATATTAGAGCTCCGCGGCACACGTAATTCGTACCCCGCGACTATTGCTGGAATTAATCGGACCGAGCCTCGCAAAGAACATGACCCCAGCCGTGAGCAATGCGTGCGTCACATTTAGAGAGCAGGCAAGATCGGGGTGGGTACACAAACGTATGAGATTGATTTCACGACACGCATTCGGAGAGCATTGCCGCACGCCGTAGGGGACTCCATTGATAGTTCTCGTGAAAATGGTACAGCAGGGATGGAGTCCGATAAGAAGAGCAGCCTGGAGCAGGTACAGAGCCGTTCGTTGACATCACAAAGGAGTTTATCGAGGGCATGCCGAAAAAAATGATGCTAGAGCTACAGCCAAAAAGCCCTAACCCGGGAGTGGACGCAATAGTCTGCGGTCGATCCTGGGTCGATCCAGGGCCATATGCAGCTCTGCGGACACCTAGTGCTGGGTCGGAGTCGACAGAAACAGGCATTGTGTAGAACAGTTGTGTCATTGGTGAAATTGGGGAGGGATCCGAGGGCACATGCTCAAAATTACTGTGGTTAATGTAGACGCTCGCTCCGAGATCCAAGAACGCACACTGTCAAAGCCCAGAAGATCACAGCCCCCATAGCTAGCGACAGTCCCTTTACGTTGAAAGACTGTGAGTCAAGGCAACTGCACGCAATCATAATTTCGACAAGGGATTCCCCCCCACAGAAATATCGGATGTCGAGAAGAGGAGGGAGAAGAGTCATATCAGGTTGCAGCGGATGACAGTGTTATAGCATTTCGATTAGTGTTGTCGTCCTCAAAAAAAGATACACCTTGCAGTAGATCAGATCGAGCAGGGCGATTTCCCTTACATTGTGCTTGCCGGCCAACTCGACATGCTCCTGTAGTAGATCTAGAATCAAATTCGATGAGTGACACGAGGCTGATGGATGTGGAATCGGAAAGTATCGATGATTAGTGTTGAGGTCGAGTGTTCTTGCAAGATCGCATCCTGTTTGAGACGCCGTTTTAGAGACACATTGAGCGCAGTCTCCTCCACGAGATAACAGCGATGAGATTGAGATTGGGTGATTTGATACAACATACAGCTGGTACTCCCGCGAAGGATAACGCCGCCGCCGGCAATTATCACATACCGCAGTACTACTACGGCCGATACAACGTAGAATTAGCCTGCACCATCATGTAGAGCACAGCAGACAGCAGCTAAACAGACAGAGATCAGTGATGTCCCAACTGTCACGCAGCTAGCAAGTCTCACCTTTGTGGTGGCCATTATACTGTCGCACCGTCTCGCCGGACGCCATTTCCCAAAGACGGGCAGTGTGATCGGAAGAGGCTGTTGGTTGAGATTGAAAAACATACAAAATGATAGGAAGAAGCAGTTCATACCCGTTACAAGATATGCAGAGTCTGCGCTGAAGGCACAATCCCACACCCAACGCTGGTGTCCTTGCAGGACCTTTTCCTGTTTGAATTCATAATCCTGTGAGATAGACCATATCTTCACAGTTGTGTCTGCAGAACATGTCGCCAGATACCTGCGTGATGTCATACATATGATGAGAAGAGTTATTCTTCAGCAGCAAGCTTGGAGACATACTTGACGTCGGGACTAAGCTGGACCCGCGTTAGATATTTCTTGTGAGCTCCAAATTTGGTGACGGCTTGGTAACGTGGAAGGGAAGATCGTTCTTCGTTGATTTTCCAAACATAACACTTCCCCTGAGCGATATGGATTTAGATCGGTTAACTGCGCGATTAACCGAGGATCCTCATCACGCACTTTGTTATTCCCGGCCACAAGACACGAACCATCCGAGGCGAGACTGACTGAACGGATGGGTACATCTCCTGCCGGTGCCTTCAAAGTGCAGGTTGCGTTCAAAGACTGCCTCTAGATCATCGAGAAACGCCGAACACTCACCAGCTCGTGCGAACAAAGGTTCTCTGACAGATCCCACTGCTTTATGCAGCCTGCTTGATCGCAGGAAATGAGTTCTCCTTGATTGGGGTGGACGCATACGTCATTGACTGCCAGTTGCTCGAAAAGTCAGACGTTATTTCGAATCAGAGCGGGCTGTATTGCTCTCACCAGGGGCACCGTTGTCATAATTTCTATTAAGATGGGCGCTTCTACGCAGGGGGGCGTTTGTTGAGGCACATACAAAGCCTAAGAGGGTAAAACGCACCTGAGATCCCATATCTTGATCGTGCCATCTTCGCTACCTGTTACAAGCCATTTCCCCTCGCTGTGAAATGAAATGGATGTAACGTTCATTGTATGGCCTTCGAAGGTGATGAGCTGCAAACAATCTCAGATCATGCCATGCGCAGGAAAGCTTCCAAGGTCTAACTAACCGGGGTTGAGAGTCCATTTGCAATATCATAAACGTTGACTTTCTTGTGAATTGCCGCGGCCAGCAGACGCTTGCTGTCGCCGTCTCATTATTCATGATCGGAAGAACCGTAGAACAAGCACTCACTCCGGAGATATGGCAAGACGGTTCACTTGCTGCTCGTCATAGCATTGGTATTAAGAAGTTGCCATACCACAGCAAAAGCAAAAGCCTCACTCCTGATTCACCTGAACGAGCGATTGTTCGAGAGCAGATGCCACTCCAGGCTTCCCAAAAACGGATTTCATGATCGTAGGAACCGGTTACAAGCACAACAGACATGTTGGGAGGTGTCAATGCGGCAGCTGGCCCTTGCGCGAAACTGGTCCAGGTTGCGGTAGTGATCGTACGGCGGATGGCTTGACAAGGGTCCGACCTCCGACCTTCCGGCGGCTATGAGTCACTATATGTTCTTCTCACCTCTACGACAGCTCTCCGACGACACAGACCTTCCGATGATTTCTGAATCTTTTCATATAACTCTCTGCAGCACTGTTACCGAACCGAAACATCGTCTTGTTAGCAAGTGCTCGGATATCAAAGACCACGCGCATGGCAGTTAATGACCGTTGTCATTGTGCATTCGGATGTTTCGCTCCTAAAGACCGACGAGACCGTCAGTGGCTGTAGAAAATGCAGCGCGTTCGTGGCATCACTACGGATGCTAGCAGATATCTTCGTTATGTTCTGGGCCCTGGATCACTCGAGGGAAAGGCAATATGTCCATTTAATGCCATTTTGACACCTGAATGCTCCATCCCGCGAAGCTTGGACTCAATCCGAAATTGTGGCCGCGCGACATCTTTCGGGCATTCTTCCCAAGGCCTCGAGTCCCTGATCTCGCTTTCCAGGCCTGTTACACGAAGATTACGACACATCAAAACGATGTACATATTAAATACACCGTCGGCTGTTAAATCTTACAACACTTGCTTGACTTCACTCTGTGTCTGTTTCGCGTAACCTATTTCTCGGCCGTTTGAAATTGAATCCGCGGGAGCCAACCTGGAGCTGCAAGTTAGGCGCCCTCACATCTATCGCCGATTCTTCCTGAACCGACCCTTGTAATGCCTACGCCTATTCGATCAATAATTCCTCCCGTTGGCACACACACGATACGGTATAAAAGGGTAACGCCTGACCTTTGAAGCCAGTCAGTTCTGCTACACCTCCCCCCCTCCGCTCAGACTCCACTGTTGTTCTGGCTATGAACGCCTTCCCTGTAAGATTCGTATTTGACGCGTAGGCTCGCACCCACTCACGCATTTCTAGCAGAACGGCACACGGGTTTTTTATTGGGATGTAAATGGCACTATCAAATATGGCACTGTACAATCCACCGCTCGCATGTCGGATGTGAGCACCGCAAAGATCTGCGGTATCGAGACTCGACTAACGCCACTTTACAGGGCACCCAGGTAGTCAATGTCAAGCTTGACGACGGCACCCCTGTCAGCTTGCCGTACGTCATGTAAATCTTCTGCTAGCTTTCGTCACTAAACATCCGCCGGATACTTTACAGTGTTTCCAGCGTCTCAAAAGTAACTTAACGCACAGGCTTGGCCCTGTTTTTGTCTCATAATCTCGACTCGCATTATTTCTCGCATTGCATTGCATTTGGACTATTATTCTCCACAAGTGTTCCGGACTTCGCATCTACCAGGCTAGCACTGTATTATTCAATGATCCACTGTATCCACACACCACTCATATTAGAGCAAGCATTCTAATAATTTATGTATACCGCACGTATAATACATCACTTTTTCGTTCTAAAACAGGGTTCGAGTGTGCCGCGCTTCTTGCGCTTGCAAACGCCATCGGGTCCAGGCAGTACTTTAGGGCAGCAGTCCGACGGGCCTGGCTGGTGGAGACCTGCCACAAGAAGAAAAAGCCACATGCTTAGGGATCATCCTTTACACTTTTGCAGGAGGCTTTACTGAGGCTTTTGCGAGACCCAAAAAATCGGGGGTGTGAATGCGTGTCATGCTCGGACATTCCCCAGTGATCCGCGAACAGATAAGTGAGCTTGGGCCTGGAGATGTCGTCAGAAGCAGTATATTTTGCCCATTGTTTCGATACAAGATGCCTCGCGGGAGCGGCAATAAGCATCAGACCCTTCCATCTGATCATTGATGTTCAAAAGATCTGCGTGCGCGGCACGTGCCAGTGGCAGCGCTGCAATTTACCGGAGACAAAAACCCAAACCGGTGGCGTGGCTGCGTGCCTTTGTATCAAACTCGTTGCGATCTCTTTAAGATAACCTCAAGATAACCAACCAACCTCGTCTTTCGACATTCTGGGGTACATGCTGACATCAATCCCTCGCGTCCTCTTTAAGCTATGGGTGCTCTGGCTGTCAATGTTGCTGTGTATTCTTGCCACATGCTTCGACTGGATCATGCTAAAGATACGGTACCGATCGAAGGTTCCTGGTCCTGGGGTGCAAGATCGCGTGGTCATTATTTTCAATGCAGAATCCGGTAAGTTTTGCTTCAATTGGTCACCAGCGACCTTTCACATGACATAAGGCATCGGTCGAAGTGCTATCATCAAGTTCTCTCAGCTTGGCTACACAGTCTTTGCACTTATGTGCTCCAACCAAGATCATGAGGGTTCATCA
>KV417531.1:56101-117954 GCA_001630335.1 Athelia psychrophila | reverse complement strand
CACTTGCGCATCATGATACAACCCATGGCGATCAGAGGCGTCGTGGCGAAGCCCCACTCTTCGGCGCCAAGCAAGCAAGCGATTGCGATGTCGCGTCCAGTCCGAATCTGCCCATCGGTCTGCACGGTCACTCGTCCTCTCAGATCGTTCAGCACTAAGGTTTGATGCGTTTCAGCAAGCCCAAGCTCCCACGGCAGACCGGCGTACTTGATTCCTGTCCATCGAGAAGCACCCGTGCCTCCATCGTGGCCGGATATGAGGATGTGGTCAGCCTTGGCCTTAGCCACACCACTAGCGACAATACCGACGCCGACCTCAGATACCAGCTTGACTGAAATACGGGCTCTTGGATTGGAACACTTGAGATCGTAGATGAGCTGCTTAAGATCTTCGATGGAGTAGATGTCGTGGTGAGGGGGAGGTGAGATCAATCCCACACCGGCGGTCGAGTGTCGTGTTCGTGCAATGGACTGCGAGACCTTATGTCCCGGAAGCTCTCCACCCTCTCCAGGCTTCGCTCCTTGAGCCATCTTGATCTGCAGCTCATTCGCATCGGCAAGGTAGTTGGAGGTTACGCCAAAGCGCCCTGACGCGATTTGCTTGATCGCAGATCGCATGGTATCACCATTGCTAAGCACCTGGGAGCGCTCGGCATCCTCTCCACCCTCCCCAGTGTTCGATTTCCCGCCGAGACGGTTCATGGCGACAGCGAGAGTGGAATGGGCCTCCATGGAAATGGAGCCGTAACTCATGGCACCGGTGACAAACCTCCGCACAATCTCGTTCCAGGGCTCTACTTGGTCGATGGGAATAGGTGTGGCATCCTCGTAGCGGAAATCCAGGAGGCCTCGCAGGTGCACGCGCTTCGACTGGTCGTTGGCATTCTTCGCGTACGAGTCATACGCTCCCTGGTTCTTCTCCTTCACAGCATCTTGCAAGTACGCAATGCCGGCAGGATCGTTGATGTGAGCCTCTCCGCCGTCGCGCCAATGGTACTCTCCTGACTCTGGCATGCCAGGGGGGAGGATAGTCTCGCGAGAGGGCCACCCGCGCTCGTGGAGCTCGAAGGCATCCATAGCAAGGAGATCAAAAGTTGCACCTTGCACTCGACTAGCTGTTCCGGTGAAGCACCGGTCGACGACTTCGCTGTGGAGGCCGAGGGCTTCGAAGATCTGAGCTCCCTTGTAGGATTGGAGCGTCGAGATTCCCATCTTGGACATGACTTTCAGGATGCCGTTGTCCACCGAGTGGCGATAGTTCACGGTGAGTTCTTCGACCGTTTGATCGCCCTTGATGCTGCAGAACAGGTCAGTATGGGTGGGCGGGAGAATGGCACAGCGCGACTCACAGTCCTTCCCGTCCGACCTTATGAATAGCTTCCATCATCAACCACGGGCATATAGCATCTGCGCCGTATCCAACAAGCACACAAAGGTGGTGAACCTCCCGCGCTTCACCGGTCTCGACCATGAGTGCAACCTTGGCGCGCTTCTTCTGATTAACGAGATGATGGTGAACACCACCGCAGGCAGCCAATGCCGACAGTGGCACACGATCCGGTCCTATGGCCCGGTCAGACAGGATTATGACCTTCACGCCATCATCGATAGCTTGAGACGCCTCGCTGCAGACCCGCTCCAGAGCACGCTGGTACCCAGGCAGCCCCTCCTCCTTGGGGAATGTGATGTCAATCGTCATGGAAGGCCAGGTGGTGTACGCAACCTTGAGATTCTTCATCGCGTTCATTTCCTCAATTGAGATGAGCGGCGAAGGGAGCAGGATCCGGTGACATTGCTGAGGCTTCATCTCCAGCAGGTTGCCCTCGGGCCCCACATACGCTTCCAGGGACATGACGATGCTCTCTCGAATGGGGTCGATCGGCGGGTTCGTGACCTGCGCGAAGAGCTGGCGGAAGAAGTCGTAGATGATGCGAGGCTGGGCAGCCATGGCGGCCAAGGGCGCGTCGTTGCCCATGGACCCGAGCGCCTCCTTGCCCTCGGACACCATAGGCAGAATGAGCAAACTCAGTTGCTCCACTGTGAACCCGAATGCGAGCAGCTTGGGGTCGAGACTGAGCGGTGCGTCGTCGGGACTGGGGTCCACGTTCACATTGCCCCGCTGGACGCGCTGGACAATCTTGGGAACGTGCAGGACATGCGTCTCAACCCAGGACGCGAAGTTTTGCTTCTTCGAGGTGCTGCGCTTCAGCTCCTTGTCATCGACGATCCTGCCTTCCACGGTGTCCACCAACAGCATGCGGCCGGGCTTGAGACGCCCCTTTTGGATGACCTTCTCGGGGGGAATGTATAGCGCACCAACCTCGGACGCGCAGACGATGATGTCCTCGTTGGTTACGACGTAACGGCAGGGTCGGAGGCCGTTACGATCGAGATTGGCACCACAGTACCGGCCGTCACTGAAGGCGAAGAGGGCCGGCCCGTCCCAGGGCTCCTGGATACACGCAGCCCAGTTGTAGAATGCGCGTTTCTCCGGCTCCATGTTCTCGTTCCCTTGCCACGCTTCGGGAATCATCATCATGATTGCCTCAGGGAGGGTGACGACGCCATTGACAACGAGCAACTCGAGGACGTTATCGAAGGCGGCAGAATCGGAGCCGCCAGCCTCGATGATCGGTAAGAGAAGGTTGAGCTCATCGCCAAATAGGGTCGAAGAGAGCACGCCTTCACGAGCGCGCATCCAATTCTTGTTTCCGCGAACGGTGTTTATCTCGCCTACGTGATCTCGCATTAGGGCTCACCATTGCTTCAAGAGAGAATATGACTGACCGTTGTGTGCTGCCCATCTCAGAGGTTGAGCTCGATCCCAGCTTGGGAACGTGTTGGTCGAGAAACGCGAGTGAACCAATGTAAAGTGCGAACAGTACAGGACATGGTTGAGATCGTGATAGTAGTTATACACTTGGGGAGGAGACAGCTGCCCCTTGTACACGATGTTCTTCGATGACAAAGAACATATGTAGAATCCCTTTGCGAGAGTACTTTATTATCAAAAAAAGGGGAGAAGAACATGTATTGAGCGAAGGACTTATATAGACGTGATAAAAATGACAAACATGCTGTGTGTTGCGTGCTTCCGGAGGACATAAAGTTGTCGCTCGAAAAATTTGGTATCGAATGTACCTCCTTGGGGAACATTTCCTTCGCCATAATGTTTGCGAAGTACGACGAATGGTTGAAAGATCGATGGCTCTTTGCTTTTTGCCGCTGGGCCAAGGATAGTGCCGTCCGTGGGAACCGCTCGCCAACCTAGCACTCGTAGATCGAGGTCTGCGGCAATTTTTGAGAAGATGGCTTTCTGGGTTTCTAGCCCGGCTGGTTCTTCAGGTTTGAAGAAGACGTTTCCTACACCGTACTCTCCAGGTTCCGGGAGCTTGCAGCCGATCTCGCGCTCAGCTTCTCTCTGGAAGAATCCGTGTGGGATGCCGGTCATGACACCTGCACCATCACCATCCCTGCTGTCTGCGCCAGTGGCACCTCTGTGGGTCATAGCACATAGGAGGGAGCGAGCATCGGATACGATTTTGTGACTGGGGTCGCCTTTGATGTGACAGATAAAGCCTACACCGCAGGAATCTCTCTCGTTCTCGTTCATGTAGAGGCCTTGGTTGGCCGGCAGTGCTCCTGACCATGATTCAGGATCACGCTTGACAGCGTCGAAGCCATTGATTGCGCTTGCAGCATCTGATGCAGAGACTAAAGGCAAGAGATCGGTAGGTGGTTTGTTGTCGTGATACAGACTGGCAGAGCCGGCCATGAAAATGCCTGTGTTTGATAAGATTTTTGGTAGAGGGTATAACGACTGGCTGGCCGATTGTTGTGGTCAAGAGCAAAAGATGGAGAGGGAATTCTCGGAAAGCGGAGAGGGGGTAAATGTACAGATTTTTAGTGTGCCAGATCAGGCCGTGCCTGCCGACGTTTCCAAGATCAGAGTGTCACCAGCCAATCAGAATCGTTGGGTCTCGCATGTCTTCCGGACCTCCTCTCCGCCCATCGGTGGACTTCGGAAGGATACCGGAAGCCTAGTAGTAGTAAGGTACATTCCAACTTCTCGGAATGCGGGTCTCCGAATATACCGCAACTACAACTCTACAGGTAGAAATATTCGAAATCTGTCAATTTACCCTTGATTTACCCCTTATATTCTGTGTTCTGCGACTATGAACGCGTGGGTTGAGTTGATGCAGATGCGGAGGCAGTGGGAGACCGGTTCGAACTTTCAATGTGCGTTCAACACAGCGAGTGCTCTGCAATGCTGTCCAATAACTGGCTGGAGTCACGGTGGCGGCGGCGCATGTACATCCCTTGTTCCGGAAGCGTCAATGAGGCTGCAATGCAATCCAAAAAAAATCAGAGATAATCAAGCAATATCGCTTGATGGCAATTAGAAACCAATCGATCGAACGTGCCCGCAGTGCATACCTCTTTGGCTTAACAAAAAATGTGAGAGACTTGTAATGTCCCAACCTACTTCGCGGGACAGATGCGACAGGCTCGGCGGACTCCGGCCGACTAAAGCTCGGGCCGCCAGCCGAAATTGAAGGATCGCTCCTCGAGAAACGCGTCCAGAGGTAATCCCCAAACGAGCCGAGTACCGAGCAGATGAGGATGCAGATCATGAAAATGCAGCCAGAACCCTTTGCAAACTATATTAGAGCTCCGCGGCACACGTAATTCGTACCCCGCGACTATTGCTGGAATTAATCGGACCGAGCCTCGCAAAGAACATGACCCCAGCCGTGAGCAATGCGTGCGTCACATTTAGAGAGCAGGCAAGATCGGGGTGGGTACACAAACGTATGAGATTGATTTCACGACACGCATTCGGAGAGCATTGCCGCACGCCGTAGGGGACTCCATTGATAGTTCTCGTGAAAATGGTACAGCAGGGATGGAGTCCGATAAGAAGAGCAGCCTGGAGCAGGTACAGAGCCGTTCGTTGACATCACAAAGGAGTTTATCGAGGGCATGCCGAAAAAAATGATGCTAGAGCTACAGCCAAAAAGCCCTAACCCGGGAGTGGACGCAATAGTCTGCGGTCGATCCTGGGTCGATCCAGGGCCATATGCAGCTCTGCGGACACCTAGTGCTGGGTCGGAGTCGACAGAAACAGGCATTGTGTAGAACAGTTGTGTCATTGGTGAAATTGGGGAGGGATCCGAGGGCACATGCTCAAAATTACTGTGGTTAATGTAGACGCTCGCTCCGAGATCCAAGAACGCACACTGTCAAAGCCCAGAAGATCACAGCCCCCATAGCTAGCGACAGTCCCTTTACGTTGAAAGACTGTGAGTCAAGGCAACTGCACGCAATCATAATTTCGACAAGGGATTCCCCCCCACAGAAATATCGGATGTCGAGAAGAGGAGGGAGAAGAGTCATATCAGGTTGCAGCGGATGACAGTGTTATAGCATTTCGATTAGTGTTGTCGTCCTCAAAAAAAGATACACCTTGCAGTAGATCAGATCGAGCAGGGCGATTTCCCTTACATTGTGCTTGCCGGCCAACTCGACATGCTCCTGTAGTAGATCTAGAATCAAATTCGATGAGTGACACGAGGCTGATGGATGTGGAATCGGAAAGTATCGATGATTAGTGTTGAGGTCGAGTGTTCTTGCAAGATCGCATCCTGTTTGAGACGCCGTTTTAGAGACACATTGAGCGCAGTCTCCTCCACGAGATAACAGCGATGAGATTGAGATTGGGTGATTTGATACAACATACAGCTGGTACTCCCGCGAAGGATAACGCCGCCGCCGGCAATTATCACATACCGCAGTACTACTACGGCCGATACAACGTAGAATTAGCCTGCACCATCATGTAGAGCACAGCAGACAGCAGCTAAACAGACAGAGATCAGTGATGTCCCAACTGTCACGCAGCTAGCAAGTCTCACCTTTGTGGTGGCCATTATACTGTCGCACCGTCTCGCCGGACGCCATTTCCCAAAGACGGGCAGTGTGATCGGAAGAGGCTGTTGGTTGAGATTGAAAAACATACAAAATGATAGGAAGAAGCAGTTCATACCCGTTACAAGATATGCAGAGTCTGCGCTGAAGGCACAATCCCACACCCAACGCTGGTGTCCTTGCAGGACCTTTTCCTGTTTGAATTCATAATCCTGTGAGATAGACCATATCTTCACAGTTGTGTCTGCAGAACATGTCGCCAGATACCTGCGTGATGTCATACATATGATGAGAAGAGTTATTCTTCAGCAGCAAGCTTGGAGACATACTTGACGTCGGGACTAAGCTGGACCCGCGTTAGATATTTCTTGTGAGCTCCAAATTTGGTGACGGCTTGGTAACGTGGAAGGGAAGATCGTTCTTCGTTGATTTTCCAAACATAACACTTCCCCTGAGCGATATGGATTTAGATCGGTTAACTGCGCGATTAACCGAGGATCCTCATCACGCACTTTGTTATTCCCGGCCACAAGACACGAACCATCCGAGGCGAGACTGACTGAACGGATGGGTACATCTCCTGCCGGTGCCTTCAAAGTGCAGGTTGCGTTCAAAGACTGCCTCTAGATCATCGAGAAACGCCGAACACTCACCAGCTCGTGCGAACAAAGGTTCTCTGACAGATCCCACTGCTTTATGCAGCCTGCTTGATCGCAGGAAATGAGTTCTCCTTGATTGGGGTGGACGCATACGTCATTGACTGCCAGTTGCTCGAAAAGTCAGACGTTATTTCGAATCAGAGCGGGCTGTATTGCTCTCACCAGGGGCACCGTTGTCATAATTTCTATTAAGATGGGCGCTTCTACGCAGGGGGGCGTTTGTTGAGGCACATACAAAGCCTAAGAGGGTAAAACGCACCTGAGATCCCATATCTTGATCGTGCCATCTTCGCTACCTGTTACAAGCCATTTCCCCTCGCTGTGAAATGAAATGGATGTAACGTTCATTGTATGGCCTTCGAAGGTGATGAGCTGCAAACAATCTCAGATCATGCCATGCGCAGGAAAGCTTCCAAGGTCTAACTAACCGGGGTTGAGAGTCCATTTGCAATATCATAAACGTTGACTTTCTTGTGAATTGCCGCGGCCAGCAGACGCTTGCTGTCGCCGTCTCATTATTCATGATCGGAAGAACCGTAGAACAAGCACTCACTCCGGAGATATGGCAAGACGGTTCACTTGCTGCTCGTCATAGCATTGGTATTAAGAAGTTGCCATACCACAGCAAAAGCAAAAGCCTCACTCCTGATTCACCTGAACGAGCGATTGTTCGAGAGCAGATGCCACTCCAGGCTTCCCAAAAACGGATTTCATGATCGTAGGAACCGGTTACAAGCACAACAGACATGTTGGGAGGTGTCAATGCGGCAGCTGGCCCTTGCGCGAAACTGGTCCAGGTTGCGGTAGTGATCGTACGGCGGATGGCTTGACAAGGGTCCGACCTCCGACCTTCCGGCGGCTATGAGTCACTATATGTTCTTCTCACCTCTACGACAGCTCTCCGACGACACAGACCTTCCGATGATTTCTGAATCTTTTCATATAACTCTCTGCAGCACTGTTACCGAACCGAAACATCGTCTTGTTAGCAAGTGCTCGGATATCAAAGACCACGCGCATGGCAGTTAATGACCGTTGTCATTGTGCATTCGGATGTTTCGCTCCTAAAGACCGACGAGACCGTCAGTGGCTGTAGAAAATGCAGCGCGTTCGTGGCATCACTACGGATGCTAGCAGATATCTTCGTTATGTTCTGGGCCCTGGATCACTCGAGGGAAAGGCAATATGTCCATTTAATGCCATTTTGACACCTGAATGCTCCATCCCGCGAAGCTTGGACTCAATCCGAAATTGTGGCCGCGCGACATCTTTCGGGCATTCTTCCCAAGGCCTCGAGTCCCTGATCTCGCTTTCCAGGCCTGTTACACGAAGATTACGACACATCAAAACGATGTACATATTAAATACACCGTCGGCTGTTAAATCTTACAACACTTGCTTGACTTCACTCTGTGTCTGTTTCGCGTAACCTATTTCTCGGCCGTTTGAAATTGAATCCGCGGGAGCCAACCTGGAGCTGCAAGTTAGGCGCCCTCACATCTATCGCCGATTCTTCCTGAACCGACCCTTGTAATGCCTACGCCTATTCGATCAATAATTCCTCCCGTTGGCACACACACGATACGGTATAAAAGGGTAACGCCTGACCTTTGAAGCCAGTCAGTTCTGCTACACCTCCCCCCCTCCGCTCAGACTCCACTGTTGTTCTGGCTATGAACGCCTTCCCTGTAAGATTCGTATTTGACGCGTAGGCTCGCACCCACTCACGCATTTCTAGCAGAACGGCACACGGGTTTTTTATTGGGATGTAAATGGCACTATCAAATATGGCACTGTACAATCCACCGCTCGCATGTCGGATGTGAGCACCGCAAAGATCTGCGGTATCGAGACTCGACTAACGCCACTTTACAGGGCACCCAGGTAGTCAATGTCAAGCTTGACGACGGCACCCCTGTCAGCTTGCCGTACGTCATGTAAATCTTCTGCTAGCTTTCGTCACTAAACATCCGCCGGATACTTTACAGTGTTTCCAGCGTCTCAAAAGTAACTTAACGCACAGGCTTGGCCCTGTTTTTGTCTCATAATCTCGACTCGCATTATTTCTCGCATTGCATTGCATTTGGACTATTATTCTCCACAAGTGTTCCGGACTTCGCATCTACCAGGCTAGCACTGTATTATTCAATGATCCACTGTATCCACACACCACTCATATTAGAGCAAGCATTCTAATAATTTATGTATACCGCACGTATAATACATCACTTTTTCGTTCTAAAACAGGGTTCGAGTGTGCCGCGCTTCTTGCGCTTGCAAACGCCATCGGGTCCAGGCAGTACTTTAGGGCAGCAGTCCGACGGGCCTGGCTGGTGGAGACCTGCCACAAGAAGAAAAAGCCACATGCTTAGGGATCATCCTTTACACTTTTGCAGGAGGCTTTACTGAGGCTTTTGCGAGACCCAAAAAATCGGGGGTGTGAATGCGTGTCATGCTCGGACATTCCCCAGTGATCCGCGAACAGATAAGTGAGCTTGGGCCTGGAGATGTCGTCAGAAGCAGTATATTTTGCCCATTGTTTCGATACAAGATGCCTCGCGGGAGCGGCAATAAGCATCAGACCCTTCCATCTGATCATTGATGTTCAAAAGATCTGCGTGCGCGGCACGTGCCAGTGGCAGCGCTGCAATTTACCGGAGACAAAAACCCAAACCGGTGGCGTGGCTGCGTGCCTTTGTATCAAACTCGTTGCGATCTCTTTAAGATAACCTCAAGATAACCAACCAACCTCGTCTTTCGACATTCTGGGGTACATGCTGACATCAATCCCTCGCGTCCTCTTTAAGCTATGGGTGCTCTGGCTGTCAATGTTGCTGTGGATTCTTGCCACATGCTTCGACTGGATCATGCTAAAGATACGGTACCGATCGAAGGTTCCTGGTCCTGGGGTGCAAGATCGCGTGGTCATTATTTTCAATGCAGAATCCGGTAAGTTTTGCTTCAATTGGTCACCAGCGACCTTTCACATGACATAAGGCATCGGTCGAAGTGCTATCATCAAGTTCTCTCAGCTTGGCTACACAGTCTTTGCACTTATGTGCTCCAACCAAGATCATGAGGGTTCATCAAATATGTCCTCTGTAAGTACCCCGATGACATGCGTATACACACACGCATATACATAAATCTCATCGCACCACATCTAGATCATATATTCGTGGCATCTCATGAAGGAGCGTTCTCCTGGTCAGCGATGGGGCCTGATCGCCCCAATATCCGTGGACCCGTCGTCTAGAGTCGACCGGTTGCGCGTGCTAGACACCGTGAAAGCGCACTGCGCCGAGCATTCGCTTCAATTGGCTGCATTGATCTTGCTCCCCCCAACATACAACACTGTAGAGTGGACAGGAATCCAGTCAGCGACAGCCGGCGCTGCGCATGGCACGTGTTTGCCTCTCTCTCTAGCCAAGGAGAGCGCCTGGCAAGAGTCTATTGCCCGTGAATTGACAGAACCCGTGGAGATGATCCAAGACTGTATGAGGCTGCTTAAGATGTTCCGTGCGCATGTCATCATGGTTTCGGGTTGTTCGCAGGGTCGGTTTCCTGGTGAGTGTGCTGACAGCAATATTGCAATGAACCTTTAGCTAAGACTACCAATTCAGCGGAGTTTGGGTGCGGTTCGGTATTGGACAGTGCGCGCCGGTCGGTCGCCCGCAGATTTCGGAGCGAGCTGGCATCCCATGATGTCAGTGTGGCGTCGGTTCAAATTCGGGGGCTCATGAGCTCAGTAACCGAAAACTGCGTATTGGATGAAAGGTGCAGTGGACCACTAATTATGCTAAAACCTATAACCTTAATTCGACAGCAGGAAACTGTGTGTCAAGAGAACAGACCCAGAGACGATTCGCAATTTCGGTGAGAGCGATTTCATATTGAAGCCTGGGCTGAATTGAAGGCTCGACAGATAATGAGTTGAATGTGCCAGGTTTGTGGGCGCGATGGTTCGCAGTAGACGAGAATGCGTTGTTGAAGATGATAACAGGGATCACATCGGCGAGGTCAGCTGCATGGTCTAGCCTGGAGTGACAGCTGAATGAACATTCCCTCCTAGCCAACCCAGCTTTGATCATCATATTGGCCTGCACCCCTTTATTCTTCGTATATTTAGTGGCGCGCCTTCGATTCTCCTATCATCTTCCCGGAGCTGAGAGCTAGACTCGCATCTCAGTCGAGATCTCAATCGGTCGATAAGTCGTACGATAACATGACAGATAACACAGGTGTCCACATTCGGTCTATATTCCAATTTAATTTAATTCTGATGGCTCATTGGCAAATCGGTCCTAAACGGAGGTCATTAGGCCACAAACGAGCGTCTATCAACTTTTCAAGGACCTACTCGAATCAAAATGCTGAGGCGCGGGCCACCCGCAACATCTTTGCCGAAGAATGATCCTGCTCGCATAACAGAATGGTTATAGCGATATCGAACATCATTCCTATTTTGAAGATGCAAAGTCAGGAGTTGTTATCTGGCGAAATATAATGTACAGACCTCTGTATATACAGCGACCCTGAAGGTAATAACACATCAAACCTGGTGGCACCGCATCATTGAATGGCCGCCGGGAATATGGGAACATGCTTACAAGTCAGTCTCATCTGTCGTACTTTGCATGCGAAGAACGCGCTCAGAACCCAAGCTAACCCCCAGAATCCACGATCCGCTGGCTTCTAGATTGTCGACATGAGGTAGAATCTCTCCATTAGATGCTAGATGTAGTATATGAGTATGCGTGTCGTCGGAGGGATAGTATGCGTGCAGGCGGGCTAACACCGCCCCGAGCTCGGGATGGTTATCAGGCCACGAGGAGACGTGCATTTCTCTAAAATTGTGGATCACTCCATCGTAATGGCCCTATATATGTCCAATTCAGCATTTTTAACTTCGAGGGTGTGGAAAGTCGTGACCTGTTCCATTTGGTAGCAGTGGTCAGGAAGAAAGATATCATTTAAGGTATTCAATGCGCCTCCGAGAGGGCTCGAGGCCTTAGACCGAATGAATGCATTTCGTCTGCGGCGTGATTTGCTTGACTCGGCGGCGTCCAGTTTCTGCAGGGCCGCAGCTAACAGGACGCGTTGCTCCACAATGGAGAAGACGTCGGTAAATAGAGAGAAGTCCTTCGGAGGGGCATGTCCTTTAGTGTCAATAAACGTGCTGAGAGACCTTTTGAGAGTATTTCTGAGTGCCATCGAGTCCAGACTCCAGAGTCTGATGAGTATGGAAAGTGCCCGGGGTGAGTCTGGATGAGTGCCGCACCGGTCAAAGTAACGTCAGTCCGAACTAGTGTACCTCTGTTGGGGAGTGTTTGCGCGCGTCCCTGCTTCCTTGTCCCAGCCTTGTCCTCCCGTCTCGTCTTCCATATGCATGCATGAATGTCAGCCGTTTCCGAATCTTTAGAGCAGCAAGCTCAATCTGTATATGCCGCTCTAGCTCGGACGGCAACCAGAGCGGCAGCTCTTTACTTCTCTCGGCCAGTGGTAAGCACTACGCTACATTCTTGCTACATTCGCTGTCGGCTTGACTCTTGCTTCATCGGAAACACTGACTCAGCCATCTCGTGTAGCGCTTGTTTCGACCTTCGAAAGGTGATCACGATCGTACCAGACAATTTTACGATATTTGCTCAACCATGACTAGTAAATGGGTGGCAGAATCTGAGGAGTCTGGCAGCGCAGCATGGTCAGAGTCTCAGTGCCGAGTTCATGCAGCAGTTGATTAAGAAACAAGGAGTTGAGCTCAAAATAATCATGACTCTGACCGATTGAGACTGACGACACTTTGATTGCTCCAGCTCATTATCCTACCACGGACATTCATCCCTCCCATTCTAGTCAATGCTGTGCTGGGAACTGTGTGCGTCCAAGACGACGTATCACATCGACTGTAAATTGACATCTTGCAGCCTTTGGGAGACATACACCATCACGTCAAATGTTCTGGAACCAAATTTGAATGCCCATCCCACTGTGATTGCCGCCATGTCAGGAGCGGCTGCGGGAGGGATGCAAGCGGTGATCGCCGCGCCCGCGGAGAATGTGCGTTTGGTGAGCGAGTCGTAGGCTGATTTCACATAAGACATACTGAGAATGAATGATGTGATTGTCTCTCAGGTCCTCGAGGCCGGGATAGGCACGGGATCGTCCGGAGGCTGGGCCGGAGCATGGAGAGAAGTATTTCGCGGCGCGGTGCCGGCTTCACCTGACGCTTCTAAGAGGGAGAATGTTCGCCGAGTTCGTAATTGGGCCAATGAAGTGAGGCAGATGGCCGGAAATGGCTGGGAAGGGATGGGATGGGGCTTCTGTAAAGATGTTTGCGGTAATTTTTTTGCTTTATTTCCGGTACTCCAAAGTTCTCATGAACGCTGAACAGGTTTTGCTGCCTTCTTCGCAATATTTGATGTCACCCGTCGGCTGGCCTCTACAACCAAACAGGCCGCACAAGAAGCCGTTGACATTTTGCCACTCGGGGAGACGCGAGCTCAGTCAATTAAACGGCATTTCCCTCGCACTGTTCATGGCATTACTTTGGTTTCCGGGGGCGTCGTTGCTGGACTTTCTTATGAGCTAATGAGTCGACCATTTGATGCCGCTAGGAGAGCCGTACAACAGCACAGTCTTGGCCAAGCAGGCAGTATAGAGCCACCTATGCGGGTCCTCCTCCTCAAAATCCAAGAAGATGGGCTCGGATCCTTCTTTCGGGACGCGGACAGGGCTACAGCCTCACCTGGAAGTGCCGCCAGTCGGAGATTATACGCTGCTTTGCGAATGATTGCACGGGTAGGCCCCTGGGGAGTTGGCTTTCTGGTATGGGAAGCCCTGGGTCCAGGGATATCATGATGAGTATCTATCACCGATATACCCAAATGACATCATATACCAGTTATACTTTCTGACATCTCAGTCTTGGGGTTCAATTTGAGTTATTAAGAGTCTGGTTCGCGGTCCAATACCAGGTCCCTCCTGTCTTCTGGTCTCCCGGTGTCCGTCTTTGCCGCTCTTTGCCGACAACTACGCTCATCGTGCCATCATAATCTTCAGGGTCGGCTGGTCGGCATCGGCTACTCGTGCCGCATCAGTTGACGCGAACATGACGGCCGCCCCAACTGCGCGCATATCCTATTCGCCACTGCAGCTTGTATTGCGACCACCCGACCCACAGAAGAGTAACAAGAAGTCATGGGAGAAAAGCCTACCATCACCACCATAGACCACCATGTAGGAGTTAATATTGCGATGGCCTGTCAAGCGGACTACTGGTTCAATTTCGCGACACAGACCTCGTCATCGAGGTTTTTATTGGAATGAAATTTCCATCTATGGCTGACGTCCACCTATCGGCTGCTCTTTTGACATCTTCGAGCGGCATCTCCACAGTCGAAGTTGACGATGAAGACAGGCGAAGTTTTGCCGAGATGAAAAGGTGAGGCGTTCCCGTGAAGCGTTTCTGAATCCACAGCATCGGTACTGGGTGGCTCTGACCGCATCTGCCATCGACGCCCTGAACCATGCGATGGACGATCTGATCTCTTGATGCTGATTTCAGATTTTCCAGATCCAAACGACACATCAGTGCCAGACATTAACTTGCGAACTCTGCAAAAATACCTCGAAATTTGGAATATAATATAATAATTATATATTACATAATTATAATCTTCCGATCGAAAGTCATGCTCTAGCCTTCGTCGTCTTGACTAACTCTTTCATCCATCTGAGGAACTGCTCGCGAACATGGCCCGCTGTACACGACGAGGATGCAATCAAGAATACGATCCCGCCACAAACAATCCCGATGATTGTACATATCATTCAGGTGCTCCGGTGAGCTAATGAGCCGCCTTTCATGGCCCCGAATACATCGATGTTTAATCCTCTAAATAGGTCTTTCACGAAGGACTCAAGAGCTGGTCGTGTTGCTCTGATGTGAACAAGCCTGTTTTGGAATTCGACGATTTCATGAAGTTACCAGTAAGTGTCAAAGAAATCATCATGCCAGATCGGTACCAACCGTGACATTTCGCATGCTAGGGATGTGCAAAGGCGACTCACACCGATGAGGCTCCTCAAGCTGAGGCCCCAAAATCTAAGGCGACAAACTTGAAATCGACCGAGACTGTTGATGGCAAGGAAGTGTACACTTCAAGGCCTTCAGTAACAAGCAATGGGCCCGTCCCGATCACTGCGATAGCCACGACTCCTATTCAACCTGTGCCAATTGTAGAAGACGAAGACGATCTTTCGATTCCTGTGAAGGCTGGGACCACATGTCGCCGCAAAGGTTGCGGTGTCACCTTCGAAAGTGATGATTTACACCGCATAGGAGACAGCGAGGGCACCGTGTGCAACTACCACCCCGCGCCAGTAAGTTTAATTAATCGAAAGATGTTGATATATTTTTCACCGGCACTCAGCCGATTTTCAGGGAAGGAAGCAAGGTAAGTTTGATGTTCGGCGGTTCCTCCGAGTTGGTTTCACGCGCTCTCAGGGTTACCTGTGCTGCAAACGACGTGTGCTCGAGTTTGACGAATTCATGAAGATAAAAGGATGCAAGACAGGGCGTCACGTTTTTGCCCCAAAGATTTCAGATAATCCAGTATGCCGTTTTTATGCCTTACCTGAGCTTTTTGAGATTGATCGATGTACCCGTTGACAGGCCGAAGTATCGGTTGACTGTCGGATAGATCATTATCAGACCCCGTTCGAGGTGCATGTGTCTGTCTTTGCAAAGAAGGTCGATCAATCTCGAAGTACAGTCACGCTGGAAGAGAACCAGGTATTTGGCGACGCATCACATCACACATTATGGTAGCTGATCAATATTGAATTGATAGGTTCAGTTTGATTTACTTTTACCCGGTGCAAAGCGATTCCAGCGTACAGTGGAACTTTTTGGGCCTATTGATGTCGAAGCATCGACCTACAAGTACTACGGAACCAAGGTACCTGCCAACCATGCTTGTGCAGTTAAGATCGCAGCCGGCTAACGCATCTATCTCACAGGTCGAGCTTCTATTGAAGAAGAAGGATACCCGCAGCTGGACCATCCTAGAGAAGGCTACTCAAGATTTGGCAGGGATTAGCCTCACGTTCGGCGTGAGCGGTCGGACGGGAACCATTGGAGGCAAAACACCTATCGTGGATGAATCGACGAAAGTGGCATCGTAAAACCAACTAGGGTAGAATACCAAGCACGCGAGGTTGAGCTGAGACCGGGGATTGTTGATATTAGAGCAACGAACGCAGAATACAATATCTCTAAAGCGTCGGTACTGGGTTTATAATACGCCAGGTTTTTCTATCACCTCGTACATTTGTATGAGGTCGTCCGCCTCCAGCTCCTGGAAGTCGGCAAAACTAAGGCCGCACTCCATACCTTTGCGGACCTCAGTAAGATCCTTCTTTCCTTGTTTCATCGTGTCGAGGGATCCTGCACAGGCATATCATTAGAGTGCGTTTCTCAGATATGGACGCTAACTTACCGTCAAACACTGTGACACCGTCTCGTATCACCCTGCCTTTCTTTGACTTCTCCACGAGACCGTTGGTGACTCGGCATCCCGCAACCTGTTTCGTTTGTCGGCCTTTGAGGTTGATGTTGAAAAGCTCCAGCACGTTGGCTTCACCCGTCACCTTTCGCTCTATAATGGGAGGTAACAATGCACCAACACGGTTGCGTACTTCTTCCATGACCCGATAAATGATGGTTGAAGAGTAAATCGGAACGTCTTGGGCTGAAGCCTTGGACTCAATCGCACGAGGGACCTGGACCGAGAAAGCGACAACCATACCTGTGATGTAAGGTTTTTGGGTTCGTAAATATGCCATGTAGCGAATGTGATAATGCCTGACCTTCAACGGCTTTCGCCATCATCACGTCACTCTCAGTTACGTCTCCAACTCCCGAACTGACAATCTTCACCACGGCTTCTTTATTACCAATGTCCTGCAACGCGCCCTCCACTGCCTCAACGCTACCACTCACATCCCCCTTTATGATCAATCGAAGCTCCTTCGGCCCAGTTTTCACCTTTGGTGTGGGTTCACCAGTGGTATCCGCTGCCTCGTCTTTCCTGTCTTGAATTCGCTGGTTGTTGATCGCCTCCATGTCCACAAGGGAAGCTTCGACCTCCGCTTTGCGGATTCTATTGGCCAACGCTTTCTTGATATCAGGTTCCGACCCCGAGAGCACTTCGTCCCCTGCATTAGGAAGATCCTTCCATCCGGAAACGGTGATGGCCATGCCAGGATAGGCTTCCTTGACAGCTCCGCCATTCGAGTCATTCATTATTCGGACTTTGGCATGAGCCGTGCCAGCTATCAAATGCGAAGCAACAGTCAAACGACCGCGCAGAATGAGCACGGTGGCTACGGGTCTGGGGGCGAAGTTAGACGGATGGACAACCACGTTCGGATAAATTTTGGTACGAACCCAAGGCCTTTGCGGATGTTAGATTCTAGTACGTAGCCATGGACTTGACCATCGCGTTCAGCTCGAAGGTCCTGTAATTCTGACATGGCGGATAGCGTCTCTGTGAGATTTTCAAGCCCGAGACCGGTAAGACCGGAAACTTCTACGCCAGGCGTATCCCCCCCATAAGACTCGAGCTGGATGCCCTCAACCATCAAAGCTTTGGTAACACCATCCTGCAAGAAGTCTTAGCATGCTGTCAAAAAATCGCATGTAGTCACTAACCACATCCACCCCTGGTTTATCGACTTTGTTGATCGCCACGACCACCCCTACCTTGCCTTCGGTCTTCTTCGTAAGTTCGATAACTTCGCGGGTTTGTGGCATAATGCCATCATCGGCTGCAACGACGAGGACGATAATATCTGTCACCCCTGCACCACGCGCACGCATTGCCGAAAAGGCAGCGTGTCCCGGTGTATCGAGGAAAGTGATTGTCCGCGGCGCAGTGTCGTTCGGGTCACCTTTCACAGGGACAGAGAATGCACCGATGTGCTGGGTGATACCTCCAGCTTCTCCTTTCGCCACCGAAGTGGAGCGCAGGGTGTCGAGCAGTGTGGTCTTGCCATGGTCAACGTGACCCATGATGGTAACCACCGGGGGGCGAGAGGGTAGGCTTGAGGGATCAGAAGACGCAGCTCTGTAGTGGGGGCCAATGAGTGGTGGAAGGGAGGTTGGATAGAGGTACACACCTAGGATATATATCAAATGCAGCCTCGTCATTGATAATAGGATTCCTGCCGAACTCGTCCGCTAGCAAAGCGGCATACTCGGATGTCAAGACTACAAGCGAGTTAGTCTAGGTCAAGTGCAAGCTTTGAAAGCTTACTGTGGTCGTATGAAGACTCCTCGGCCATGCCCGCGGCAGCCATCTTGCGTTGCAGTGTCCCTAGCAATCGAAACCCGGTTGGTTAATTATACAAGCCAAAGCTATCGCATTGGACTCACCCATTCGCACATTTAATAGTCTTGCGAGCTGCCCAACAGAGACAGTACTCGGAATAAACACGTCCGGAGTCACCCTCGTAAATACTTTGGCCTTGCGCTTTCGTTGATTCTCCTTCTCCATTGTGATCTTGTTCACAACGGCACGTCGATCGAGGGCCACCTGATTGCCTGGTCTGGCGTGGTCCCCGCGGAATTGGGAAGCGATTGACCCTCGAGTTTTGAAGTTGGCCTTGTCCTTTCCACCTTTGAGCGTTCTCCGAGCGTCCGCATCATTAGTAGGGGTATCTCCAGGCAGAGGTGCCTCATCGAATTCCTCCAGAGATCCCACATCCTTCTTAGTGGTGCGGTCAGCTTGGCCATTCCGATCACCGCCAGGCAATATTGGCATTTGCCGCGGCTGATTTCTGTCACTGAACGCGACGCGGCCAGTTTGAGCGGCACCCTCCCGTTGTACCCTAGGTGCATCACCCCTCAAGTGGGGAGTCGGTGGTCTGTCACGCAAAAAGGGTTTCCCATCCATGCGGGGAGTCGGAGGTCTGTCTCGTACGAACGACGTCCCGCTCAGGTGCGGTGCACCCTCCCGGTTGGACGCACCGCTGCGAGGCGTGCTGGGTTTCGCAGAGAAATCTGGACGCATGGGATCTCGTCCCCGGGGAGGGATAACACGGTCTCTCTGAGGATACCGATCATCCCGAGAAGCAAATGTTGAAGCGAAAGGGGGAGCGTCCCTGCGGCCAGGCCCCCACTTGCCTGTTCCACCCAGCGAGTTACTCTGCGCTGACCACGGCCTGCTAGGAGGTGTTGAAGGGTTTCCAGGCGGCCTGGACGGTCCGGCCTCTGCAGAATCGAGATGCGTGGGTCGACTCCATTTACTGAGGTTAGAAGCCGGTACGGAGACCTTCAAATCCGTGCCATGCAATGGCTTTATTTGCCTGTGATCAGACTTCGTCATACATTGCCAGTATGAAGACCCACCCGTAACTTGGCTGCTGTAGAGGCATTTCTAGCTTGCGAACACAGCGCCGGAAGAGCCTGTCGTGCACGACGCTTCATGAGTGACTTTGACCGGCGAAGTCGAGGATGAAGTTTGGCGGCAATAGACGCTCATGAAGAGAAGTCAAATAACGGCATTTTGCTACGTACTGTACATGATTTTAGGGGTTTGGACACCTTGTTACTTGTTTGTTAATATATGGCCTGCTAAATTAATGTGGAATATGGGTACAAGGTTAAGATAAAATATCAATAGCCATCCTGGTCTTCACAAAGTGTTTCCAGAAATGTTTTGAGATCCTCTTGCTGCACAAGCAGAACACTGGTATCGAAGGAACCGTATCGCATTTTCGCATGACACCTCTCTTTGGCATCATAAAATGCGAGACCAAATTGACTGTGTAAAACCCATAAAAATAAGAACAAGATGTGGACAGGAATGTACTCACTTCTTTTGCACGTCGTCGAAGTCGAGCGCCGCCATCACGCCCACGACGAGGTACGCATTGTTCTTCTCGTCTAAACAAGCCACCACGAACGGCAAGCTCTTCCTCGTCTTTCCACCCCTCCTATTGCTTAATGTTGTCCCCGGCATCCGGTCTCTTAGCGCGTCCACCAGCCACAGTGCAAGCCGCGATAGCACGCCGGGATGCGCAAACAGCGCGAGGTCTGGGCCCTGCGTGAGCACGACTACTCGATGGTTCCGCATCGTCCGGATGTCCTGCTTGTCGATGATGCTCGTACCCTGCCGGATGATCGCGCGGTGAAGCGACATCGCGAGCGGGAGCGCGTCGCGCAGGGGCACGATGTCGCTTAGTGCGTCGAATGCGGTCCAGAAATTCTTCCGCCACCATTCCTCCTCTTCCTTGCCGCTCCCGTTCTCAGCTGATCCGTCAGTACCATCCTGCGCGTGCCGGGGATCTTCGCTGGGTTCGGCTGCCCCGTCGATGGGCCGCACCGCGGACCTGTGGCTGTCCGCCTCCCAGACCTTGCCGCCCCCAAACCACTCGCCTCCATTGCGCGCGCCCTCCACCTCCACCTCCATTCGAACGCCACCGGCGACATCGAGCAGCGCACTGATACCTTCCACCGCATCCGCCGCACTCAATGGCTGCGATCTATACCCAAAACAGCGGATGAAGGAGGGGTACGAGAGCTCGAGCAGCCCGTACTCGGGCGCGATGGCGTCCAGTTTAGAGCGGAGAGACGTCTTGAGGTCAATGTCCATGTGAGAGTAGGGCTGCTGCGTTTGCGGGATCGAAAATCTGGCGCGAATGCGTTAGAACAGAAAAGGACGCGGACATGAACCTGCAATCGACGCTCACCCCATCTTGGCTAGCAACCCCGTTAGCCGCTTTCTCCCTTTCTCCTTCCATATCCCCAGCTTCCCTGCAACATAACTGCTATGGTACATTGCATCGTACAAAGTCCAGTGGCGGAACAGCATGAATCGCAGTTCGTCTGTCGCACGCACCGACTGGTCGTCCGGGTTAATCGCGCTCTGGTCGGGGTTGGTGTTTGTGGTGGGCGGATTGAGTCGGAAGACCTCGTCGTAGTATATGGAGTGGAATTTATCGTATGCTGAGCGCGAGATGCGCGCGGAGGTGTATTGATAGGTTAAGCCCAATATCGCGAGCCTGCCGAGTAGTGTTAATCTTCGCGATGTATATTCTGCAAATGCGCAGAATCCGGATATGCGTATACATACCAAAGCATGTCATTATCTACACGCTCGAGCACAGTGGCGAGGATGTATATCGTCCCTGATGCGCTTTGCCCATAGAAAGTCCCGCAGGTATAGTACTTCACTAGCCGCTCCTCGAGTTCTTCGCGTTCGTCTCGTGGTGTTGGACGTGCCTGAGGGTGCTGATTTTCCTTTGGTCGACACAAGGATCGCAAACGGGATGCTGATATCGAACAACGTACCTCTCCATCTAATTTTCTCCGCTTGCCTTTGGGCTGCCCGCCTTTGTTCTGTAGACGCCGCTTTCCCGATGGTGTGCCAGAGCTGCCTGCTTCATCGTCTTCCGTGTCTTCGCCTTCATCATCCTCCTCATCCTCATCCATCTCATCCTCGTCGTCCGAATTAGGCTCAGGTTCGTACTAACCCGGTCAAGATTAGCACAGGGAAGTACGAGGAAACCGATGCCATACTCACCGTGATCACCTCCCAGGCTCTCTTTTCCTCGCTCAGTCCCTCGATGTGACCGTCATCCCATACAATGACGCGCGAGCCCTCGTTATCAGTAGAGTGTACGTTCGTAAGATCCAGAGGGCGTGCGGAGTCGATGATATGGATGGCAACGCCCGGGGGGAACTCCCCAAGCTCAGTGCGGAGATCGGTGACGCCGCCCATGTTTATCAATATGATAGTGTGTAACTGTGAACGTGCAATCGATAAAATTAGCATCAATGTAATATGTAACCCTCTAGCAGAAATATGAACAGTGGAGAGTGGAGAGGAAGAGATCACGCACCTCGGGCAACTCAAACAGCTCGTGCCCCACTCGTTGGAACTCTGCCGAGCCGCTGACGGGTATGATGCGGTGCATCACGTCGTCTTGCTTGAACAGCTCTGCGAGTATGCGTGCCGCGCAGAGAGCGTCCACGTCCGGGGCGACAAGCATAACCACAGACGAAGCGGAGGTGAGGGGTGATCGGCGATGGGTAGTGAGGATGTCGGTATAGGCCTGCGCATAGGAAGGGCGGGATGCGGAGGCCAGATGGGGTGGGGGGAGGTACATGATTAATGTCCAGTCGGCGCAAGCAGAGGAGGGGGAGGGGGAGAAGATCTGTGTGAGGTCGTGGTGTGGCCGTGTAAAGTTCTGTAAACAGACGCGCCAAACGCGTGCACTTGTAGTAACGGTCACGTTCCTAGTCTCTTTGAGTCTTCATCCTCAATCTCGGACCTTCATCGCGTCGCGTAATTTTTTGCGCATCTGCATATAAAGCTGTCCAATCCCAGATCTTGACAATGTATCCTAACCGAAGGGCCAACAGAAGTATCCACTCCATGTGGCTTCATGCAGACTCCAAAATTTCACTTCTCAGCAACTGGAACTTCAACTTCTCGATGCTAATCGAATTTCATTCTATGGCAAAATCTTATCCAAATGGATTCTGTGGCATATACATGCACTCGGCGACCGGTCTCACCTCTCCCGGCAAGAAAGTCGTGTCTGTATCCTCAGCCAATCTGCTTGCAATTGCCTCCACCAATCATCCAGCGATCTTGGGAACCCATTCCAATCAGATGCAATGATCTCTTGGACTCCCTGCTCTACCTTGGCTGGTGAAGGGTTGAGAAATACCACTTCACGACTGCGAGCCTTGAAAAACCTGAACCCAAAGCGTCTTCCACCTCGTTGCTCTTGCTCGCAAAAGTAATGCACGAGGAAATCCTATTGGACAGATAACCGATCAACGAGCAAGCTCCGAGATCAGCAAATACCTCATGGCGTCAAAAGTTAGGTGTTTCGGTGTCCCACCTTTAAGTCCTGCACGCACTGTTTGCTGCCTGTCAATGCCGCCGGCTCAGAGGCTCAGCGCTTCCCCGCGATCAGGGCTTCGGACTTCCACGCGCATGATGATCATGAAAACATGTAAGTCTGTGCAGAAGCTCTGTTGGATCTGACCTAGCATGCGACGAATCGGAGCCATGCTCATGATCTCAAGCAGCAGGCGTCTTGTAATCCCCTAGTCTGGTCAACCACGTTCACAGGGCGGAAAATCTCATATGCTAAGCGCATGCGCAGCACTGTCTGCGATTGCGTATGTGTTTCCAGATTCCGTCACGAGTCGATAGCCGGCCGTGAAGTGCGTCAGAGTGCGAAGACGTATGCATTACAGGCTCTCCAGCGGTGGGGCCTAGTGGAAGACAGTGGCCATAGTGGCCTTTTCCCCCGTCAATGCAGAGCCATTTTAAAATTGCCGCAATCTTGAACGCGATCCCGAAGCTAAAAGTATGCACTCAAGCTTCCTCACATGCCCACGCAACCCGCCTGAATCAAGATGCCACCAAGAACGCGTAAGCTCGAGACTCGAATCTGTAATTGAACCTGTAACACTCTGCAGCTCCAAATTGATGAGTGAAAACAATGCAAAAGAACTACTTTGAACAACGCAAAGCGACGCGCAGTTGCACCACAACTGAAACACAAGTGGATCATTGACTAACAAATGAGCATAAAACCTTGAGCGCTGAGAGAACGGGTAAAGATGCATAACTAAGAGACGGACCTGCAACATGTTTATCAAACACGAGCACCCCGGCCGTCAGATGCCCCACTGCCTCGTGTAGATATCTCGATCCTCTCATTTCACACCTCTTCCTCCTGTCTCGTCCGTGTACCTTCCGTTTCCTATCTTCCTCTTCCTCTGTAAATGGATCACGGTAATCTCCACGAGAATCTGTTCTCGAGAGGTGGCCAAACGCCGCCCAGCGTACCTCGACCGACATTTGCACAATCGTCGTCGTCCTCGCCGAGCCATCTGGACACTCTTTTCCAGAACCTCAGCGCGCCCTCATCCACCAACCAAGTGAACAAATTGGAACCCGAAGATCTGTATTCCAATCCTGTACATGCGCTTTCGAACATGTCCATAAACGACGACGCGCACTCCACCAGTTCTGCGCCGATCATGCACTCCCCCGCAGACAGGCAAAGCGCTCTGCTATCGCTGCTGGGTTCAAGTTTCGAGCCCGACGAGCACCCACCAAGGACTGAGCAGCGCCGGGCATCCTCCACAACCGCAGACACCCCCTGCTCCGTCTCAGCGAACGGGAAACTCGCCCAACAACGATAACGAGCTGCAGGGGAAATTCTTACTGGAACAGTTAATGGCGGGGTGAGTGTTCTCTCAAATTTTGGATATGTTTTCCCCCTCCACATACCGGAAAATGCCATGATAGCGGCATGCCAGCGTTCATATAAATAATGACCCGAGGTTTCCGTTATCTTTGCGGAAGCATCACCGCATATCTGATGCTTACCGAGTTTCGTTACTCTCAAAATTTCGGGTCATATTTTCGGTGCCTTGCGTCATACACGAGGTAGACGCATGGCAGATGCATTCAATACATTCTTTGATACCATCTTCAGTTGCACTTCCTTTCCCCCCTCTCCTCTGTTGTCTGCATTATGATTCGATATTATGACAGTACTGATGACGAGGGATTCAGAAACCCACCCAGGTCAAATTTCATGGGCTCGCAGTCGATGACGGGATCTGCGGCTCCGTCGCCACAGTACACACAGCCGACCCGAAACACTCCTCCTCGGGCTACCGAACAACAGTACCCCAGCCGTGAGGGGTCGTACGGGTCGAACAATCAGGACACTACACCGCGTGAGCTGCCCCAACCGCCGGCTCCTCCTCCCCAACAGCAGGTACCACAGCAGCAACCACCACCACCCCCATCACAGCAGCAGCAGTCGTCACCTCAACCTCAGCAGCCTCCTCAACAACAGCAACAGCCCCCATCTCCTCGGAAGTCGATGTTCGACTTTGTGTCGCCCTTCGATGCTCTGCTATCCGGGGCATCACCGCAGTCGAAGAAGAACTCTGTGCCCCAGCTCCCGCCGGTCGAGAGATCTGGTGCTATCGGGGAGCCGTGGATAGCCGCATCTGTGGCCGCGTCGCCTGATCCTAAACGCCAATCGGTTGAGCATCTGATGGAGCAGCTTACTAGAGGACAGGTGCCTCAGCAGCAAGCACCGCCCCCCCAGCATCAGCCCGCATACGATTCATACGCCAGCGAGGATTTCACACAGAACGAGCTCATTCAGCCCAGAGGTGGCATTCAATTCCCGCAGTTGAGCGCTCCTGCCCCTCCGCCACCACCTCCTCAGCAGGCGCGTGTTCCGTCGCCCCGCGCCTCTCCCCCCAAATTGCCGGTGCAATCCCAGCAGCAGCAGCAGCAGCAGCGTCCGCAGCCCCGTGCAGGTGAATCGCCCATCGGGCAGCCTGCTCAGCAGCAAGCACCGGGGTCGAACCGCAGGGAGAAGGAGAGTTCTCCTATCCCTCGAGGAAATTGGAAAACGGATGTGAAAGGCAAAGGCCCTGCTGCCAAGGGCAAAGTCGCGTATGTCCCTTTATTGAACTCTTATGATCGCCTTGCTCACTGTCTCCTGCAGCGCCCACTCCCAAACTATCATCTACGATGTGTCGCTGCCGCTGGACGAGATAACAGAGCATCACGGAATGATGTCAAATCTACCGCTATCGCGTTGGTCAGACAAGATTCTGTCTTCTTGCCTGGGACCACCATCGGAGCGACTCAACTGGGTTGCCTACGCGATGACCAAGGGTGCGTCGCATCTCGTTTGCTCCGATTCTTGCCGCTGGATTTATCGTTCATAGGTCGTGTTCGTGTAATTTCGCGATCAAGCGGGGACCGCACTCTTCTTCAGTTGCCGTCTATCTTCCCTCCGACAACATCCGTGACCGATATGGCCGTCTTTGGAAATAGATTAGCAGGAGTTACGTCCGATGGCGGCTTCATCATCTGGGAACTTCCCGAGGTCATCACTGACGATGTACCGTGAGTCTATTAGCATAAATCCAGCAGCTCGTACACTAACTACTTATGTCAGTGGTCAAATTTTGCTTTGCATCGCACCAGGCAATAACGGTGATCCGCTGCACTCCGTTAAATGGCACCCCAAACAAGCCGAGACCCTTGCAGTAGCATCGGACTCCAAGATCTACTTGATGGAGCTTGAGGTCGTTGCTCACGTCTACCGAGGCTCGCCGCTGCCTCAATCAGAACTGCCTCGAATGGCTCAGGTGTTCTCCTTGTCATCCGTAAGTTTCAATTTTTAACTGCATACGTAACCACTCTGACCATTTAATAGCGTCTCGTTGCGTTTGATTTCGACGTCTTGCACTACGCTCTCGCTACGATTTCCGAGGATTCGACCCTCACCCTCTGGAACATCCCTGATCAATCGCCCTTCTGGAATCACAAAGTTCGCGGTGACGACGTCCCATCCTCCATCACCTTTGTCGATGATGGCATCGTCATCGGCAGGAGAAACGGCACCGTCTTCCAGTTGCTCTCGGTCATTTCCAAGAATGTGCTTGCCACCATCAAGTTTGTCAATGGTTCCCAAGAGGATCCTGACATGTTCGGCCACGTCAACTACGATTCGAGAGTGCAAACACTTTGGGTCGCCAACAGCCGTCGTGACAGTCTCATCGCTTTCAAGCTTGGATATGACACCTCGGTAGGCACCAACGGCGAGGTCAAAGGAGCGTACTTTGAGCAAGTGCTTGAGTTCTGTGGACCCAAGCCCACGATCCACTTTGTTATCCTTTCTGCTGAAGCCGATCCCACCGGCGACGAGGCTCATGCTGCTTGCGTTGCAGCGAAAGTCCCTCCGGGTGAACTGGCTCTCGTTGCGTTCTCCGTGCATTCGACAGGAGTAGACCAGATCTTGATCCGCAAGGAGTGGTTCGAGTCCGCGCTCGCATCTGCTTCCGGCAAATACCCCGCCCACATCGCACCTCAGGCACTTCCTGCGCCGCCCCCTGTTGCCCCTCCCGAGGTTAAGCGCCAGCAGCCAGAGGTAATGGCGATTCCTCCCAGGATCCGGACTCCTCCGTCAGAGGATGTCTATCCCGAGATGAGTAGGGAAGAGCCCCGCACATCCGACTTCAAGGGCAAGAAACCAGCTGTCACGCCGAAATCTAAGAACGTCGGTTTCAAAGACAGCGATGATAATGGCAACGGCAATGGCAATGGCAATGGCAAGGAGAAGAAGGAGAAGACCTCGGATGCAGCCATCATCGCCGACACTGCGCTGGGCCAAGCATTGAGCAGGGAGATCAGGAAGTCTGAGGAGAGCTTGCACACGCGCATTGGTAGGCTGATCGGCAAAGAGATGGACAAGCAACGTAAGTGTTTCACCCCGGCGCTGTATTCCCTTTTTAATTGTCTATTTAGATCACCGTCTCGAGGATGCTCGTGCTCACGAGCAAGCCGAAGATTTCACGCGCCAGGAGAAGATCCTGAAGCTCATTTCTACTGAGCTTACCAGGAATACCACCCGCGTCGTGGAGATGGCCGTGAAGGCAGAAGTCCAGAACTCAGTACTCCCGGCTCTCGAAAACATTACCCGCACGGAGGTCAGAGCCGCGCTCAACGAAAATGTCGGAACCAAATTGGGGCAGTATGTCCAACAGGTAAGTTTTCCATGGCAGTCATTCTGTGCAAAATCTTACTCGATTTTTTCAGAGCCTTCCGATCGAGATCGAAGCACTTCTTGTGCGACCGGATATCTCGAATCATTTTGCTGGCATCCTCTCCAACAACTTGAACCCCCTGATTGAGATGTTCGTCAAGGAGTCGGTTTCCAAGCAATTCATCCCGGCGTATTCCCAACAATCCTCGGCTATGCACCAAGAGCTTCTACATGAACTCCGCAACGAGATCCTTAGTGTCAAGAAGGAGTCGATTGCTTGGCAGAATGAGACTGTCAGGAACCAAGAGGTATTTACTCCTCCATCGCCCACGTCATATTTTGCTAATTCGCTCCTCTAGTCGCTTATTCGTGAGCTTGAGCATTCAGTGCGACTGCTTTCGGATCAGGTCAAGTACCTGACAATGAATGCGGCGGCTGTACCTGCTCCTCATCATCAACGTCAACGCACCGCCGATTCGCCTGTGCCCAGCGTCCACCACCAGCCGCCTCAGATTAGCAATCAGTCTCATCTTCGTCAACAGCCGGCTGTAAGCCACGGGCACAGCTACTCTCCTCAAAGCCATGCACAATACCAGCCATCGCCGCCAGTGCAAAGCCAGTGGTTCTCATCTGCGATCGCTGCTCCTCAAGCATCGCATCCTTTGGCGCCTCCTCCTCCTCCCCAGCAGCGAGCCTCTCCTGCACCAATTTCGGAAGAGTGGGATGATACCTACCTGGCAGTGCTAGGTACTCAAGATCCGCGACAGCTTCGCGAGCTGCTCTCCAGGTCAAACCCTGAGGTGATTATGCCGTTGAATGGCCCGGGACCGTTGTCTCAAGCAGTTATCTTGACCCTCTTGCACCGAGTGAGTACTTCGCAGTGATGACCATGTCATCCATTTACTGATGTTTTTCTAGCTGGCCGCTGTTGTGGGCGAGTCTCCCCCTCACGATGAGATCTTCAAGCAGTCTCTTTGGTGGCTGCAGCGTACCGCTTCTGCGCTGAACACCAATGTATGTGCCTTTTATTTTACATAAGCACAGTATCGCTGATCGCAAGCTCGCCTATAGGACCCTCTTATCTCGCCATACATTGCACGCGTTGTGCCGAATGTCCAGCAAATGCTGAATACCACGAAAAGCCGTTGCGCCATTCTCCCTGGAGGACCTCAGCTTGTCGACGCAGTCCGCAGCATCTCCGATATTCAAGACACGCTCAGCCGCAAGCCGATATGATTCTCTAACGTCGCTTCATGACTTTATTCCCAGGAGGAACTGAGCTCGTCCAGCGCACAGTATTCTCGGTATTCAAGATACGCTCAGTCGCAAGTCGATCTGACTCTTCAAATGTTGTCACTCCTTAAATACCCTTTTCTACCTTCTCTTCACGATGTGCATTGCCTTCTCAGTCACGACCACTTACTCTATTAATATTGTTTGTCTCTTGCTTTCCCAATTGCTTTCCCGGATTTCTGTTCTACATTGCTGTAACTCCGAGGGTATCATGTTCATAAAATATATTACTGTTTTTCTGCCCTGTCGATTGTCGGTTTTGCAGTCGTGTTTGTGTGAGGCGGTGCATAACTTGCCGCCTTAGCCGCGACGCATCTTGCTCTTGCACATTATCCTTCAACCTCACGATTTGCATATTGCTAGCCGACTGTCCGCTACTCCATCTACCACGCCGATAAACTTTACAATCCACACGACACATTCACGAAATCATGGCTTCAAAAGGATGGTAAGCTCGCATACGTCGCCGCAGCAACATACAACTCGTTCAACAGTATGCATTTGAAGGTTCAATCTCGAAGCGGCGGCCGGCGTTATCCCAGAAACCCAGTACTTTGAGGGAGACTCGGCGTTCAGTTTCCTTGGCTTGACAAGGACCCAGAGATTATACGGGTTTGGTGGTTGGTGAGTCTACTTTCCAGCGATCGCTTCGAGAAAGTGCGCGCTCTTTGCTCATGCACGTCCTGCCATCTACTTAGCCTCGCAATTGGATTCGTGATGAGTCTTCTCGGAACCATAATGCTTTTCGTGGGATCCTTGGGAAGCTTTGCAGGTGAGATCATGAAACTTATGCCCGTGCTTTACTAAGACATGTACTTCAAGTGCTGTATGCTGTAGGGACAATTGTCTCGCTTATTGGCACTGGATTCTTGCTAGGGGTGAGGGATAATATTGGTTTATTGCATCGCCTTGAAGTCTGACATATCTTCTATCATCGCCGCAGTTCGGGAGTCAACTCAAATCCGTGCGTGCAAAGCCAAGCATCATTTAAATCACATGGGAACTTACAACTTATGATGCCAATCCTGTAGATGTTCAAGCCTGTGCGGGTTGTCGCGACGATAGTTTTCTTGGCGTCAATCGGTCTTATCTTCGTCAGCGCGTTTGTGATAAAGAGCGATGTGCGTATTCATATCCTTGCTGGTTTGCGGATTTATCTAATTTCTTATTTATCAGATTGTTTGCATCGGTTCGTTGCTCCTACACTTTGCTTGCTGTTGCTGAACTAACTTTTATTGCAGTTTTCGTGATCGTCGAGTACCTCGCTTACACGTGGTACACGCTTTCATATATCCCCTACGCTCGGGCGGCAGTGCTCAGAGTCTTTGGAATGTAATCAACTAAACAGCTTCCTGTCCTGTGGCATTTTCATGAACAGTTTCTTGATGCTTTCGCTTTCGCTCCGCCAAATATTCAGGGATGGTAGTAGTAATCTTCCTATTCGCCGTGTCATTTTAATACAATTTAAAGTGATTCACATGTCCATGATTTGCCATCCACACTAAATGCTACAAGAGTGATGTTCTACCAGCTCATGTAGTTCGTTCTCCAGCTTAACTGGGATTCAGGATATGCATACTCACCCCCTGAAGTTGTTCTTCTGCTCTCTCAGCTTGTCCATTCTGTATGTCACTGGTGAGTAAAGATACAGAACTTGTGTGACTGGAGTGCACGTACTTGGCAGGGTCTGTGCCCATTCGCAAGAAGACATTCCATTCTTTCTCGTCGCCAATGGTAGTGAGGCCTGTGGTGATCTTGTTCTCCTCGGCAAGTTTCTGAAGACGCGCGATAGCCTCATTGGTCGGATCCACTGATTTCCCAAACGCAGCCTATCAATCCGATCAGCGAGCAGACTTCCCAGGAAATGTGTTATGAGACTTACACTTCCAGTGGTGTACTCGTGACCATTGTAGACAACGGTATCATCCGGAAGAGTGGCAAGGTAGTTCAGGGCTGTGAGCATCTCTGCGCCATCGCCCTCGAAGAAACGGCCACATCCCGCAATAAAGAGGGTATCCCCTGTGAATACACCGCCGGGTGCACCTTTATCGGCCTTGTCTGTCACATAATAGCAGATAGAGTCTTGTGTGTGACAAGGGGTCGCGAAGCATCTGCAATTGAAAGGCACCGTCAACGGTGTGAACCATTGAGGGAGTCAATAGCACGAACTTGACATGCAAGTTGTCACCGATGGTGAACTCGTCCTTGTCCTTGAGGAGTTTCGCGAGCTGGGGAACCTTTGCGCTCCCTCCATATATCGGAGCTTGGTCGGAAGTGTACTTTGACGCCTGATAGAGAGCTTGATTGTACGTGGGCCCACATGTCAGAACAGAATAAAGGCACGTACAAACGCCTGGATAGAACAATTAGATCAATAGATATGCGTTCATTTATATATTCACCTCGTTACCCCCAGTGTGGTCCCGGTGGTGGTGTGTCGAAAGATTGGCGACTATTTGGACGCCGTGCTTCTCAGCGGCGGCTTCCACTTTCGCGATATCAAACGTGTCTACCACTGCAGCTTTGTTGGTGGCTTCATCCACAATCAAATAGCTGTAGTTGTCAGATTGATTGGGGATTGCAATGGTCTTCATAGCTCTTGAGGTCGAGTACAAAGGAGAGACGGCTCGTCGCACGCTAATTCCGATAGTCTTCGTCAGACACAACATGGATGACGCCTAATCGGGCACAAATGGTTGAAATACAAAGGCGGTTCTACAGGCTACGAGCCTCAGTGCCACATCTTATCCTTGTATCCGGGGATACAAAAGGAAGATGCTTTAATTTTGTGATATCCCCATCCCTTCGATCTCCCTCTTCTTAATTGCTTAAATCACCGTCGTGCTGGACACGCGTTGTTGCATATGCATTAAGTATGCGCCTGCCGCCACAATTAGCCGGGCTAACTTCATCGCCTCCACATGATGGATCACCACCACCACCATACACACACCCATACGGGCGCCGCGACGTGATGCAATTACACACTGCGAGAGGGTCGAGCAGGCTGGACTCTACCTCATACCCTCACATCGACAACCTCGAACAAGACATAGACAACATGCGAAGGCAAGCATGCGTGTCTCCGGACTGGTTGAACTGCGGCGAGGGGTGCGTGTTATGCGAGCTCCGCAGAGAGTCTCACTTATCTTTCTGCAGGTCCTCGGCTTCCGCGAATACATATGCGACCTCCGTGCTGGCACCGTCTGCACCGTATCCGACCACCGTGGTGGCGCCTTCGCCGTCCTATCCACTCTCCTCTCAGACCGAGACTTCAACCATGGAACTCACCTTATTGTCTTCGTTCCCCTTACCTGTGTCAACTTCGACCACATCCACATCATCCATCACATCACCCTCATCATCCACACCCTCCCAAAACACCCCTGCATCTCGCAACCACGACGCTGCAATCCTAGGAGGTGCTATTGGCGGCGGGGTATTGATGGTTGGTATCCTTGTGGCGCTAGCAGTGGTCTTGATCAAGCGCTCTCGCTCAAGACGCATGGCCCCGTCTTCAGAATTCAAGCACCTCGCTACTCAACCAAAACTGAGCACATCCCGGGATTGGAGATGAGGTTTGGACCGCGCTCGGGGAGGACTGAAAGTTTATTTATGTTATCTGTATTATATTATAGACAAAGGGCGCTGATACAGGATCCATCAGCGAGGATGATGACCAGCGGGAACGTCTCTCACGAACCATATATTATTTGTACGATGTATTATCAATCGCTTAGGATAGCAGATACCACATTGCCTACCCTCAGCTGTCTCAAGTCCGTGTATGTCTGCGCAGATATCAGAGCAGGTCTTCAGTGAAACTAGACAATTGCTCACCTGCCCACAGCCAACGAAGATAATAGGCTGCCCGGTGACATATGTCATTGACAGCGCAGCGCCCACCTACGGATTCCAAGTCAGCCAGCCACCCAATAAGATCATCGCCCCTGAACAACACTAACCTTGTCGTCAACTGTATCCCACTTCGTAACTAACATGCCGTCGATGCCCCGCCCTTTCCCAGTGCCCCCAGAGGCGGATGAGAAGTCTCGCAGGGCACGGTCAAATTTGGTCAGTTGATCGACGGCCTCATTGCCCACAAGAGCTTCACCGACGAAGATGATCTTGTCAGGGTTGTTGACTGCCACGAGCTATCCAACGTTGAGTACAATTTCGAAAGTGATGGAGGGGTGCGCGCATACCTTGGCGAGCGCGCGCATGAGCGGCTCATTATCTTGCATACGCCCTGCAGTGTCAATGAGCACCACATCGAAGTCATTTTCCTTGGCTGTTTGGATTTGTCAGAGTTGTGACTTGCAAGCTGCAAAGGTACATGACGCACCATATGTGATAGCTTCCTTCGCGATACCTGCGGCATCCTTCCCGTATCCTCTCTCGAACAGCTCGACCCCTCCTTTGCCGTCTCCCGTCTCCCCTTCATTCAACATGCTCAGATTCCGGACATGCACCCTCAGCTGCTCCACCGCCCCACTCCTGAAAGTATCGCACGCGGCGATGAGCACACGCAGGCCGTTCTGGATGAGCCAGAAGCATACTTTCGAGAGGTTGGTGCTCTTGCCGACGCCGTTAACGCCAACAAAGGTCATACTATACGGCATGCGCTGCTGTGTTGATGGAAGCGGGGAAGAAAGTTTGGTGCGGATGGAGAGGAGCAGGTCGGTGGATGTTTTGGGTGTTAGGATGCGCGTCAGGGAGTTGGATAGCGCGAGGCGGACGGCGGCGCTCGTTGCTGCACGAATGGCGGGTTAACTATCGCTCAGCATGCAATTCGTAGACAATGTGAAACGCACTTTGGAAACCACCGACTTTCTTGCCCACAAGACCTTCCCCGACGCCCTCACACACTTTATCCGCGATATCCATCGCGACGTTCTTCTTCATAAGATGCTGCTTCATCGCTTCCAGCACCGGCTTCAAATCCGCATCAGTCAACACCTTGGACCCGGTCAACCGCGCAAATATCGATCCCAACGCGCCCAATGAGCCGCTCTTCTCTTTCTCTTTCTCCTTCTCCCCACCCACGCTGATCCCGCTCAACGCCTTCGCGATTACGGCGTCTGTGTCCGCGCCCTTCTTTGCGAACTCCCAGTCCTTGACCTCGTACATGTCCCCCGTCCGCGTGCCCATCGACGCGCGGTCCACGAGCGCCTGCAAGTCATGCGAGCCAACTGGCTCACTGCCCGCGTCCTGCTTGTCCACGCTGAAATCGAGGGAGTCCATATCCCCCTCCGTGGGCACCTCGTCGCCCCATTTCCGCTGTATTTTCGATTTGGCTTTCTTCTTGGTAGGGGTCTCGGAGCTGGTTTGGTGTGGTTAGTCGATCGGCTTGAAAGTATATCATGGTGAAAACTGACTCTGAGTTGGGATAACTATCCCTCCCACTGCCGGAATCCGTGCGGCCAATCGCACGGGCCCCGCCTCCCCGCCTGCCTCCCCGTCCCCGTAAGCGGTTTTTGAGAGCTTCAACATTGCGAGCTATTTGCTGTTCGTCCACGACGGTGTCCGCCGACTGTGATGGGGCTGAGTAGCAAATAGAGTTGGTCAGTTGTAGGCGCATAAGAAGGTATGGACCTACTTGTGCTGGTGTCGTCAGACGGCGGAGCGGCGTCCACAATAGCAGGCCGAGTGGTGTTGCGCAGACGGGACTTCCTGTCCTGCTCTACCTGTCAGGCGATCGCATCACACAGGAGTCTGGCGAGCCACACGCACCTGGGCAGCCTTATCTTCCAGAGATTTCAGCAGTTTATCAAAGATAGCGTCCCATCCCTCCAATGCCTTGGCGAAATTCCACTGAGCAGTAGCTTCGGTTATGATAGCCTTGCCGCTGTTGATGGCGTGAAGAGAGGCCACAAATGAGGCCAGAAAGGGCTGGAAGAGCTTGATGAATACGGTCTTGAGCGCGGCTAGAAGGTCTTCCACGTATGTCAGCTGCAGAATACGCTGGTAGGCGACCTGTAGGCGATATGATGAGCATGGTGAGGCGGTGCGGTCCGAATAACACGCACGACGAAGATGAGCTCGAGGTCGTTCACGAAAGTCCATTTCACTGCGTATCCATCCTTTTCATATTTCTCCTCGGTTGTCCGGCCTTCTATGAGGGCTTCGCGGATGAGAGAGTTGACGGGGGATGCGGAGGAGTTTGCGAGAGCAGAAGCGTTGGGGGTGAATGAGCGAGACCACAGCACCACTCCGCCTGTTTGCATCTGTCAGTGTTGTATGGATAAGGTGTGCTATTAAGCTATACCTTTGTGTGATATTGAGCAATGATCGAGCATATTTTAGTAAGTAGGCGGTGAGATGAGCAGGTGAGTACCAAGAATGAAGGCGAAACGCTATACCGCCACATCCGACCGGTGGCTTCGGTCTCAGACTCGATCGCGAGTTCGGATTTGAGCTCACCCAAATTGCACCAAAGCTGCACTGTTGTTTCAGGCATTGCATCGAATAATTAGTATAGCGGGAAATTGGTTATATTCTTGATTGCTGTGTGGTTCAAAATATCATAGCGTTTCTAAGTGAAATGATACTCCATCTTTTGAATAATAAGCTGAAGCGTTCACCACTGGAGTAGACTCGAGTGAAAAGCACGTTTGGGCGCCGCCGCCTGCAGTCATAAGCTGGCAGAGGGATCTCAGCCTGGGTACAAGCAGTCGCTGTTGGGACCGATATTTTGCTTGAGAAGAGTACCTTGATACAACCTTGGAGAGGTGCCTGGTTGGATCCAGCGAAGCAAGGAATTTTTTTGAGCGACGCCGTAGCAGTAATACAATCCGATAAATATATAGTATTGCGTTTTAAGCCTTCGTTGGTGCATTACTGAGCGTCGACAGATTGCAGTGAATGTGAAGTCTGGATACCTTGCCGTTGGTCAAGCCGGCCGGATGCAGAGGCCGGATACTTTCCTTGTAAGGAATACATCCCGGGTGTTCTGCTCGACATTTCATTCGACGACTTCACGTCGGCAGCGACCTTAGGCGACCTTTCTCTGGCTTACTTGCGCGTATCAGAGGTCCTTGCAGCCAAGAATTTCACTCTTGCTTCTGTAAGAGTCCAGCAAACGGTCTATCACGCGGCCAACGTGTCCTCCTTGAGAATTTGAGAAGCTCGTCACAGCCCGCAGCTTCCAATATTTACGTACCTCAGCACACCAACAAGGCGTTCTCAGTGCAGAGCAGGACATGCAATCCCAGTCTCCGGAGTCACTCGTAGAGGAACGTGTCGCACAGCTGCAGTGAGTGCTCTTCTCATCCCGCGTATGCACTGAATTTACACCGATTTTATAGAGCAATAACACAACGCAGAAATGAGCTTTTACGCCAGATGTACCAGATGATGCAACGACGACAACACTATGGCATAATCCTCGCGCCTGAGGAAGAGCAGGAAGAGGAGGCGGAACCAGAGGGCCTTCACGTGTTCCTGGATCAGTATGACCTGCAGAAACAGTACGTCGCGCTTGGTACTTGTGTTTTAACTAGCATGCCAACCCCGCCGTTTATTCTGCCGTAGCCCGAGAGGTGCCTATTTCTCAGATGTCCCTCGGAGCGAACTGTTCGCACTGCCATCTCTGGCTGCACCCTCCATACCCACAAGCCCTGAAAGAGAGGGAGCCGATAGGACTGGGGGGGAAGAGTCTCAAGACAGCGCTACTACCCTCCCTGAAATATCATCTTCGCTCTCTGCTCCTGCTTCTTCTGGAAGCAACCCACCCAACGACGAAGGTTCCGACGCGAAGAGCCCATCCCATTCCTATGATGTCTCCATGGATGTTGACGACGGCCCTGATGCAGCAGCGTTGACATCCCTCCCCTCTCCACTCGCCCACAGTCGCGAGAAAGTGGAGCTGGATACAGTTGTTCGTCCACCATCGCAAACGCTCTCGCCACAACATCTAGCCTTGGGTAACAGCCATCATCAAGATCGTCCAGATGAAGAGGATGATGATGACCGCGACGAGCTAGACATTATTGGCTCGTTGTCACCTTCACATTCACGCTCCCAGTCCTCGGCTCCTCCAACTCGAACCTCGACGCTCGAACCCCAATTCCAACACAAGTCACCAATCTCACTTCCTTCCGACGTGAATGCGCCTTCTCCTATTTCTCCGCCGCCAGAACCGAACAATATTGACGACGAGCAGAGTGATGTCGACATGGCTCTCAGTGATCCCGAAGATGACGATATGCAAGTGCCTGTGGCGACTGCTTTAAATTCGGACAGTGGTGCCAACCCCCGGCCTATGCTTCCCGGCACAGACCCAGCAGTCGAAGGTTCTATCACCATGCGATCTGTTACGCCTCCACAGTCTCTCGCCCCCATATCGGTTGATTTACCGAGCAGACACTCCCCGAAATTTATTGCCCTACCCCCTTCTGCAATTGCCGGTCTTCCTGCGTTCAACTTTGATCCAGAGCCCAAGGGCGAGCAGGAGATATCTCCTGTCTCGCAGCGGCTGGTCCCTCCGAAACAAGCACGAGGCCACTTCAACAAGTCGTACAAGCTTCCGCCACTCAAGACGCTTCCTGTCGAGTTCCATCGCAAGACAAAAGCCTTGAAGCAGCAACGGAAGAAAGAAAGAGAGCGCGAGAAGAGTGGGAAATCGACAGACAAAGATAGCAAAGGCGAGGTCAAGGACGAGTGGACTCCCATGGGCATAAACAAATGGGGCGCCACTGTCCGGGCTAATCCAGTGTACAAGAAAGTGGGCCGCGCCACGAAATGCTTAAGCACTCGAGATTGGAATGTAGGCGTCGCTACTCGCTCACGGAGGGGGAAATTTGACTAAATTTTATACAGGTGTCATGGACGGAGCTTCGGCTGATTCGCACTCTTGAACGAGTCGAATCGATGAAAGATGCGGGGCGATGGAGCTTCAGGCAGCCGAAGAAACAACGCGGCACTGGTGGGCTCACAAAGACACATTGGGATTTCCTTCTGGATGAAATGGTGAGTTTAAAACAACTTACGTCGTCATGCTCGATGTTGAGCGTCTTGCAGAGATGGATGCGCACCGATTTTCGCGAAGAGCGTAAATGGAAGATGGCTCTCGCATATAATCTGTCAACGGCTGTTCTTGAATGGCACGCAGCAGGAAGTCTACGAGAGCGATTAATCAGGGGCATTTGCGTTCTCTGGAAGCGTCCTAGAACGGAGATAACTACCGCGGAGGACTCGGGCAACGAGGCTGGCTCTGATCAAATGGACGTGGATGATAATGCCGATGAGCCCGCCGCCAATCCAATGGTCGACTACAACAGCTCAGACAACGATGACGACGAAGCTGATGGCGAGCAAAAGGATGTCATAGATTCTCTTGACACCTCTGCTATTGTTCATGCCGCATTGGATGACGCTGAAGCGGCTGCCCTGGCTCCTGGTGAAGAATCCGCAGAATCCACGGAGATCTTGCGACCCAAGCTCGAAGAAAGAGAAGATGTGTCAGCTCTTCGGGCTGAGGACGGCATGGACATTGACAATTTGGATCCTGCCGAGCATGATACCAAAGTTGAAGCTGATGGTGCGGATGGTATCTCCAAAACCGAAGAGGATGCTGGTCCTGCGATTCCCGCTGGCCTGAAGCCAACTTCGACCGACCCAGTCCTAGGAGCTGTCAACACCGACCTATCTCTTTCCAAGCCATCTGCCAAATCCAACCTCTATGCTCCCATGCGCGAGCGCGTTGCATATGCAAGCGTGGACAAGCTTTTCCTCGATTTAGATGATTATGAGGATCTCGTCAAAGACCTCGGTGCCTTATCTACAGGGAATAGCTTTATAGAACCCCCGCCGCCGCCTCCCGATCTCTCAGCAATTTTTCCTGACCTCACACCGTTCGGTCTCTTGAATATACCTTCACAGACGGCTGCTGAAGGGAAGAAGAAATCAGATAAGAACAAGGACGATCCTAACAAGCGGACTGAAGACACGACTTACTCCAGATTGATGCCCATTGGAGAGTTTATGTATTGCAAGCCTACGTTGATTGGGCCGCTGAATCCAGCTAAAAATTGGATCGAAGACGATTGGTCCATTCAAGACGAGACCTCAAACGTTGTGGATAGTGAGGTACCAGTCGTTGGTGATGCGCTTTGTGGTGAGTGTGGTTAAAATTCCGGTCCATGATGATGATAGCTAACCAATCCATGTTAGATTTGTTTGGGGGCACCAAACCATCGATGGCAACCGACAGAAGCTTCCCTCTTCGAGAGCCAGCGGATGCACGAAGACGCGTGGCTGAGCAAATATGGACATCTAGTGACGACGTGCTCCTCAAGACGCTGGTGGAGAGATATCCCAATAATTGGCCTCTCATTGCCGATGCCTTTAACTCCTCTCGTGTCACTGTCTCTACGGACTTGCGACTGCCGTGGGATTGTTACGAGAGATACAACACTCGCTGGTCCGGACACTCCACAACGTTTAAAGACAACAGCATGAATTCTCCATCAGTAGCGGATGCATCTCCTCGCGACCAAATGACTACTCGCGGCGTCAAACGACTGGCCAGCGTCAGCGCCGGTGTCATGCCTAGCCCTGGAGGTTATGCCAATGAACCAAAAAAGCGTCGCAGGCACCTCCTCATGTCTGAAACCATCCGAAAAGCTACCAAGAAACGGGACGCCAGTCAGAAACTCAATGGTAAAAAGGCTTTTTCAAGATCAAAAGCTCTATTGCTTACTCCTTATTAGCAGCGCAGAAGAAGTCTTCGGCGGTTCACGACACCCATGGCCAATATGCCAAGATGCCCAGGTACACGCCTGAGCAGCTGAGCCGCATGAAGTCGGATAAAGATCAGAAGGATCAAGATAATATAAAGCTTGTCATGCAACAGAGACAACAACAGGAGATGCAACGACAACAGATCTTGCAGCAGAACGGTCGCGCGCCGGTGGTAAGTTGAAACATATATTAGGGACTTTGAATAATTAAACGTAGACACGTTAGGGACAGCACCCAGCGATGATGCAGCAACAACCTCAGTCTCAACTACCTCAGCAGGGACAGCCACCCCAGCAATTGCAACAGCCACCCCAGCAGCAGCAGCAGCAACATACACAGCAAATGGTGCAGTCTCAACAGCCCCAGCAGCAGTCCCCTGTGCAGTCCATGGGCAACGCCAGACCGACTGGTGCTGGCGTCCCGGTAGCTCAGGGTGGTGTGTCTCAAATCCGCAATCAAGTAAATATCTCACAGCAGCAGCGAATGCCCACGCCTATGGCCGGCGTCGCAAACGCCCGTCTTTCGCCCCAACAGATGCTCCATGCGCAAGCGCAAGTCGTGCAGCAAGCTGCACAAGCACGAGCGATGCAGGTTGCCGCGGCCCAAGCCCATGCTCAAGCCCATGCAGCCCAGAACGCAGCCAATGGCATCAACATGAACAACTCGCATCTTTCACCCCCATACAACAGCCGGGCGACGACTTCTTCCCCGATGCCCCATTCGTCGCCTCCTCACCAGTCCTCGTCCCCTCATCTCCCATCCGCGCAAGCGCAGGTCAACATGGGACCGACGGTACCGGGCAATGCCATGCCACGGCAGAATATGAACCACTATTTCCCCGTCCCGAACATGCAGATGCAACAAAATATGCCCGCAAATAATTACACCCAGGAGCAAATGGAGCACGCACTTCGCTTGCAGTCCCTAGTTCAGGTAAGCGATTTTGGCTGCCTCGTATCCGATCCCGCCAGTTGACTGCGATTCATAAGGCTCGAAGTCAGCCAGGCATGCCCCAGGGGCAGGGTGGGTCTTACCCTGCACAGTCTTGATTCATAACCACATCATAACCACAGTACTCCGAATCGCTTCATAATTTGATTAATATGTATTTGGTTGGTCTTGGACATTTTGGAATGCTATCGTGTTGTTCATCATGCTTTGAGTATGTGGTATCTGGGAAGTGCCTTTGCCCACTCATAGCGCATCCTGTCGACGTACCAAATGCTGGTTGTGAAACCGGAGGACATTGAACTGCTGCGAGTATAAACAAGACAGCAACACAGTGCTTATCCGAGCAGATAGGGTATATAAGTACTAGTTGGACAAGCAAGACAGAGATAGTATTCAAACAGGTACAGCGATACATACAAGATGCAAAGAAGATCACGACACAGTAAGCCACTGGGACATATGTAATAAGTCAGCGCTGCGAAACATGAAGCACACGCCACGGGAAAACGTACCATGAACGCAGTTTGAGGAGCAAGCTTGGGTTACCAGCTGATCGCCTCGCACATGGTGTAGCTGGACAGCTCGTGTGTTGTGTGTGGGCGAGTTTGGAGTGTACAGTGTGAGGGATTGGGCAGACGGGTTGTATGCATGCGTGCGGGTGGTATACGGTCGCATGGTGGCGAGGTAGTGAGAAGCCAGCCGCTGAGCTCGACGTGTGCGGAAAGAATATGGGTACGCGTGGCCGCAGGCGAATGATCATGTTTTGGTGTTGTTTTGTGCGTAATGGTCTTGTCTGTGCTTCATGGCGCGTTGATGTCGTGTAAGTAAGTAAGTATGTAAGTATGTATGCGTGTATGTATTGTAGGGTGATAAAAGAAGTGAGGAACGTGTCATGAGACAGGTCGTGGACATCTAAGGCCGGCTAGCTGTGGAAACACTGTCAGAGGTGTAAAGGCGAATAATGTGCATGAACGTCACTGCATGATGGCCATATGGCTGCGGAAATCCTTTGCGTGTGGCTCGAGTATGATCGAAGATGGTAGATGGTGGTCGCTGGCAGAAAGAGTCATTAGTTAAGGTTTTGATGCGAGGACAATGACATACCGTAGATCGCCTCTCAGTAAGTGCCTCTCCGACTCGTACGCCGCATCCGCCCTGCCTATCTCTCGAGGAACCATGTAGCTATAGACGTCGGGGAAGGGAGAGGAAGCCTCGGCCCCTCTGCTACCTCCCTTCAGAATACCCCGGGTTGGTCTTCACAGCGTATTACTCAGAGAGTTATTACAGGTGTGCCTTCCCTTTCCAGAGCACCTTGCCGAAGCATATGATAATGGTCTACGTGACATAGTCGTTAGACGCGCCGAACGAATCTCGCGTGTCCAGCAGCTAATGCCCCGAGGGTGCGAGTCATGGGTGTGGAGAGACAGGTAGGTCTACGGGGGCGAGATGACAACGTACGAGAAGGTGGCGACTCAGAAACGTCGGTGTCGACTCTGGCTGGAGAATGAATATTAGTTGGGCTGTTCAAGTTGTATGAGTGGTTGAATGGGTTACACAACGCTCTTGAGGCTGGCGGGCGGGCTCGATGCTCTTGAAGCTGGCGGGCTCGACGATGTTGGCGGTTAGCGGCGAAGAGCAACTTGGATGTCAACCACCGTTTGGTGGCGGCGTGGCGGCGGCGACAAGGCGGCGGCGACAAGGCGGCGAGGTAGATCATTGAATGTGAGATCGCGATCATTACGGAAACCAGAGGTGGAAAGAGAGATGGAACTGGTTAATGAGAGAGAGAGAGAAGTGGGCGATGAGTCTCTTTATTCCATTTGGGAGACCCAGAATATCGTGACCAAAATTAAAAGCGATAAACAAAGAATTCACAGCAAACTCACAGCTACATTTATTTTCAACCACATTCTCTATGTGGATGCAAGTGAGGCTTTCAAAGCCATCGTCGGTGTGTTTTTACTAGCGTGAGGATAGTGACTGACTATGAGTGAGATCTGGCTGATTTACTGCAGGATGCAATGAGCGCGAAGCCGGCGCGCAGAACCTGAGACGAGGTGCAAATTCGGCCTGATGCATGCCGGACTTCTTGCGCTTCTCCTTCCAACGTCAATGTCAGGCATTTATTCAGCAAGCTGCTAGGGACCTTCGGTCGTGAGCAACCGGACCGTTCTCGACCATGCAAATAAGCATGGCTATCCTGAATGGGCTAGCACTGTGATTATGTTAACTGTTTGATCATGAGTGGCACGCACTGGCCCAATGATACGCCGCCATGCTATCTTTCGCAAAGCGTTTGCTATCCTTCCTCTAGTTGGATTCAATCTCACTGTCGAGCATCTCAAAAAAATAGAATACCCAGTACAAGCACTGCAAATAATTTAAACCGCGACATAAACATAAGAAAAAATAGATAATGATATTGAAAATCTCACCCTTAAGACGAGTCCCAGAAAGCGAAAGTTTCCTGGAAGCCGTGGAAGGCTTGTAAGAAGTTATAACGCACCTGAGCTGCCCTCGTATATAAGTGGCTCAAACAATTGTTCTATATCACTCTAAGCACTCCAAGGGCACGCTTGGTTGGTGCACAAAACCGCAGCACCACACGGCATGCTGCAGGTCGGACCAAGAGAAAATGGCGGGGTGTCTAGGGAAAGCACACGGAGATGTCGTAGTGCAGACATGCCGAGGTAGTCCAAGGAAGGTATATCTAACATTTCTTGACCACGCAGATGCGCATGAAGGAGACCGGCTGATATATACACACACATTGATACAAACCTATTGACACAGATCAGTGGAAACATGCTGATAGCGAGCAGATGGTCGCGAAGATGGCCATATGCATATGTCCTTAACCAGGGCGATCACAGAGCCCGATGTCTGTCCTATCAGACCATACCGGGTGGTTTTTGTTTGCAATAGCGAGATCATGGAATGAGGTATCGATAGTCTCAGAAATGGCCCGGGCCAGAACCCAAGCCAGCAGTGATTTTCAAAGAGACTTTTTCAACATGAAAGCAACCCAGCCGCAGAGGAGAGGCCCGGAGTTGATACCCACTATACTGGAAGTTATAAGTTGAAGCAAAGTGCAAGGCGAAGAAAGGAGGCAAGCAAGGGCAAGTTGAAGCAGGCCGCCGACGCTCGGAGCTTCGGGCGCTTACTGGCCGCCTTGATCACCGGGTTCCTCGCGGCGGGCCGTTTTCCCGGGTTATTAACCATGCTGAGAAGTGCACAAGTTTTACGTGCAATTGCAGAGGTATTATTTGAATATTATACAGAACATCGAAAGGGTATAAAAGTACAACGCTGAGTTAAAAGAATGAATACAGTCTATGGAGATAATCGGTCCACGAGTCCCTCAGGGTCCAGGTCCTAGGACAATTCAGAGGTAACCATCGAAATCGTACTGCTCTCGCCCGTCATCCGTAACTGCGACATTGCGAAGAAGAGGATCCAACGAGGCTAGCTCGTCCTTGATCCCGTTCCGCGCAAAAGTATCCAGTTCTTTCAACAAGACCGCAGTGATTTTCTGTAGCAAATGGAGTAGTCAGCATGTAAGTTGGTCTCGAAATGCAGTCTCACGCACCTTGAATTTTACGTCCACCTTGAGCACCATATCAGCCAGCGCAGGCGTCCAACTCGGTGGCGGGCTGCCCATGCCCCCGGCAGTGAGCCCTGGTCCTGCGTTCGCATAGCCAGCCATGGCACCGCCAACCGGATTCTGCGTCGTGGACCCGTGCGCGATGCCCCACAAACTGCCCTCATCGCGCATATCGTCCTTATTGGATGCTTCCGTGCTTGAGAAGAGGTACGATACACCTGGGTGGGGTGCAAGGAGACCGAGAGGGCCCATCATGTGCTGACTGGAGTGAGGAAATGGAGAGGGGCCAAGTATGCGGCTGATTTTCGCGTATACTTCGGATAGGACATCAAGTAGGGAGAGGAGAGTTTGATGGTAGTCTAATGGGAAGGGCTATAGGAGGAATTGAGGGAATGCAGGGTAGCAGACAAGCAGTTGAGACTGACCATATGAGGTGCGACAAGATAAGATGCGTCGGCACCGTCAGAGTATGCATATTCTGCAAAACCACCCACTCCATGTCTCTTGGCTATTCTTGTTTTGAATAACCTCTGCGCCACACTTTAGCACAAGTCCTGCGTCGAAGTCGAGACACCGGGCGCACCTTTTTTGGCTTGTCGCTATCTTCTTTGGATTGGTCATATTCGTTCAATGTATTGAGTAGCCCTCGGAGAAGGTCTTGTGGTTGGTGAATTTCGAGGAGACTCGAAAGTGACATTCCGAGTATGGCGAACTGCTTAGTGCGTTTCTTCATTTCGGTGTTGTTGAACACCCGGTCGAGTTCTGTGCGGGTCATAACGATAGTATGGAACCAGTGGCTTCGCCTGTAGGGTATCAGTAACCAGTTAAAATAGGAGGATAATTGCTCACCCTTCGTGGACATTCCGCAGATATGTCAAAGTGATGATACGCTTTTGTACCAGGTCTCTCAGGTATTCAACAGATGTCCCGGCTGGCAATGTGGCAGGCCCGCCGCCATTGACGAGAGTGGTTGTATCGGAGTACAGTGATTGTGCATCGAAATCACGAGCGCCTGCTGAGGTTGGGGCTGGAGCAAACATGGGCAGGCTTCCTGCAGGAAAGGTCGGCATTCCAGCGCTAGGAAATGCCGGCATTCCATTGGATGCAGATGTACCCGTGACACTTGCTGAAGATGGCACCGGCGATGCAGAGGGAGTTGGATTAGTTTTGAATGATGAAAGAAGGTTCTGCGCGGACGACTTCCTGCGCATCGTTGGACGCGGTCCATCTGCTGGACCACCAGACAACGCCATGATTAGCGAGGGCCCTGAAAATGAGGACATTATTATTGAAGTTGGGTGACGCTGCTACGGCTGATCGGACCCGAAGAAGACAAGAAATCAATATCCTTGATGTTCGTTCGACGTTGCGCAGGAGCTCGTGGTTGAGTAGTTAAGCGATCGAGGGGCTTTAGACAATTTAGTGTAACTGATGGACACGTGCTGAGACAGGTTGACCAGAGATCTTTGCTTCAACCTTTTGCTTCTACCACCAACATCATCCAACTATGGCAGACATCAACGAGATTGCAAAGCAATTTGTCGGGTTCTACTACTCGGCTTTTGACAACAACGCCGAACGTCAGAGTCTCATTAACCTCTATGTTTGTGTATCTTTCATCTGGATCCAAACCGAAGCTCATGCGTAGGGTACATAGCGCGACCACTCGATGGTGACATGGGAAGGCGTTCTCAAGCAAGGCAAGGGTGACGCCGATGCATCTATCACCACACATTTGGAGGTTTGTTTGACGCGGTCGATTCTACCGACGCGAAACTGACCCTTATACCTAGGAACTTTCCTCTAAGTTCGGGAAGGTGCAGCACCAGGTCACAACGCTGGATGCGCAGCCATCTTCACCCACCATCCCTAGCATGGTCGTTAACGTAACGGGACTGCTGATCGTGAGTCTCATTTCGCTTTGATCGAAGCGATCTGACCTTGAAGGTGCTGCGATCCAGGTCGACGATAGCCCAAACCCCCTGCACTTCAGCCAGGTCTTCCATCTTATTCCTGAAGGCGGATCATACTACGTGTACGTCGTATTATGTTTGTGTGCATTGGTTTTGACTCTGACATCATGCTACAGATACAATGATATCTTCCGTCTCAATCTCGGCTGAGACACTCGAGCTTTGTACCGGTAGTTCGTCAGACTGGATAGATGGGAATGTTGTAGTTGCTAAGTGCAAATCTGTATTGTGTTTGTGACAAAGGATCTCAGCCCTCTGGAACGTCCGACTTCTTCAACGCCCTCTACCCCACCGCACCAAACCTTCACCACTAAACGATGATATTGTCAATATTCTCACACGTCAGAGTGCACTGGAAGGTGACTGCAACATGCCCTTGTGCGCAGTAACCTGTCAGTTACAGCATCATCGCATGACAGCATGTTCTTCTGGCAATTTCCACACAATTCCAAAAGGCACAAAGAGGAACCATGTAATAGGTATATTATACTAGTATCGAAGTTGGTGACGAAGAAAATGAAGGTGCACCCGAATCCTGCCATGCTATCCATCCGCAAATAGATCAAACGCCGGCGACAATCCTGGAGAAAAAAACAAATTAGCATCAGGGTGCAGTGCGAATGAAAGTATTTGTGCACGTACTCCTCAGCCTTGTTGAGCGCCTCGACCATGCTTCTGACCTCCTTCCTCCGGCTCACAACAAATTCGCTTTCCTTCAGCAAGTCATCCAAGACCTCCGGCTTGTACAGCTCCTGCAGCAGCTCGCGTTGCAGGTTCTCCTTAGAGTGGTTGACAAGCGTCAACGAGATGGCTTTCGGGACCATGTCAATCATTTCGCGCTTGACGATGTTGAAGTAGGAGTGAATGAGTAGCTCTAAAGATGATCATCAGTAAGAGGCGGCGACTATGTACAACGAACGCACTGATAACATCTGTCTCCATTGTCTCCCGCTCATTGAGGGCAGCTTGAGGACGGATGACAGCCGGAGGCTACCAAGCAACTTCAGAAGCCATTCCACACATGTACGCTAATTGCTCACCGACTCCATCGACGGCGTGTTAGGCCCCCTCTTCACATTCTTCTTACCAGCAAAGAAGCTTCCGAAGAAGCTAGGCTCCTCCTTCTTGCTGTCTACGTCCAGATCCTTGTTGTTGTTGATCTGCATCTTCGTGTTCTTGGGGTCGACGGCCGGAGGAGGGGGCTTGCCCGCGTTCAGACGGTCGGTGATCATAGACATGGCCTAGAACGAGATGTTAGAGTGGAAGAAAAGAATAGGTCAAAGTGTAGAAGGCTGACTTTGTGTCCGCTGAGGAAATCAGGATGTGTGGTGTTGACATAGCAAGCCTGCATGCTGAAGATAGTACGATAAGCTATTGGTAACTGAGCCATCCGCCCGGATCAGCGAGTGTACTTACGCAACCATATCCGTGACCAGCTTTGTTGTGGGGGTCATCGCCGTCTTGAAGAAGTTGATAACGACTGAATTGAATCGCTCTCGCAATGCGGGGTACCGTCTGAACGCTTGCTATTGATGAACAAGACATTCGTTGGTCAGTTTTGCAATTCAATGAGACGCGAGGTTGTCAAACGTACGATCTTGGCGAGTAGTTGGCCGAGAATACGGATGAGTTCGTCGTAGACCAGTTGGCAGCACTTCAAGCTGGGATCTTCTAAACGTTTGATCTGCTGCTTGACGATAACTTCAAATGCGGTGGTGCCAACAAACAATGATGGTGTAGAACCCTGTATCAAATTTCAGATGAGACTTGCAATCAAGAAAAGCGGCTCCACGCACCGAGGAGTTGTACAAAATAGTCCTGATATCCCCATCCTTGACTTGATCGAAAGGATCGATACCCTTCACTCCGTTATTGAACAGCTCATGGAACACATAGCTGATACGTGCGCCACCGCTCAGCTCGTTCAGACTCAGGTCATTTGTGTTACCATCAATGACCGTACGGAACTCGGAAGTGAACTCGGTGATGATTGTGAGTACCACGTTTCCTGCGCTGCCCTCGCCCATAGGCCCGCCGAGGGATAGTAATTCAGTCTGATACTTGGAAAGCTGTGATGTTATGCGTGCTTTGATGTCGGGAAGAGTGGCACGGATGTGCTGCATGAGGATCTGAAGGGTGCAGTTTGGCAGTTAGTGCGTGCTTAGAATGCGCTGAACTCGACTTACGGCATTGAGCTTGCGGGCCAGGAAAGGTGTACCACAGAATTGGGCCTTGCTCTGATAAGACGGGTGGTTCTCGAAGAACTTGCGCTCGTGCTCCAGAGCAGCGCTGATGGTTTTCGACGTTTCAATGTCCCGTTGACCGCGATTGACGACGGGAACATATCCGAGACGCAGAGGAATGATGCGGCCGGCCAGGATATCAACGACATCGGTTCCTTGGTCCCTGCACATCGCGTTAATTAAACGAGCATATGTCCCAACACCGGACACTCACATCAAGTCAACCTTGGTTAGCACCCCGATGGTCCTCGTGCCCTCTGGATCAACATCACGCGCCATCTTCAGCCCATCCGAGTTCGCCAAATCCTGGTTGGCAGCGGTGACAGCCAAGATGATAGCCGCTGGTCTCGAGATGTACTTGAGCAGCATATCCCTGATCTGCTTCTCGATATCCTTCGGCTGGTCTCCCACTGGCACTTTGGTCAGACCAGGAAGATCCACGAGGGTCAGAGTGACCACGTTGGGCGAGTATACCCGCAGGTTGATAGGCTGCGGCGAGATGCCTGCGTTGCGTCCAGTCTTGGCCTCTGTGTCGCGTATGATCTCGGCACGGATTTTGTTGAAGTCGTAGAACTTCTCCCCGGGAAGATGCAGGAACTCGCCCCACTCGTTCTCGTTGGCCTGCTTATCATCACCCAGCGCAGCAGTGGCAGCTAACGTCGCGGATGAGCACGCGCATGGCCGGTGAGATTGAACCAAACGCACCTGCACCGTTTGTTGAGGCAGCTGGAGCTGGCCGATTGATCAGTTGTAAGACCTAAGGTCATAGTTCAGATGGACGTAATTGCACTATTGGATTCCGTCATACCAATGGTCGTCGTGTTACGATGCCAGATCCTCGAGGCAAGAAATCGCGTCCAACGATGTTCTTGGGGAGACGCAAGTCAGGAGAACGGTACCCACCAGTTGATAGCCCGATCACGCACCTCGAGCACACTGCTCTTCCCACTGCTCTGACTCCCTAGCACGCATATTTGGGGGAGGTCAATGGTTGACGCGTTCGTGCCGACGGCTGCAAAGACATCCTGCAGTTTGTTGATAGTAGCAACTATCTCGGAGCCAAGTCTTGTGCCCATTTTCTAGGATCTAAGAGGATGTTGCGTGGTGGAGGACGGGTGAGGGACGTGGACGATAAAGCCTTTGAGCAAACACGCAGCGCTGCGCTTCCGTAGTACTGTAGAAATGGTAGCACAGCCACCCTCATTTCGGGACAATACTGTTCGACTTTCCATGATCTGTCCATTCCGTCATTTTGCCACCAAGTGTCTGCATAGTAGAACACGTTCAGATTTGTACATGGTAGTATAAGCCTAGGATGTATTTAGCACCTTAGATCTTCGGAGAAGTGCGGCAGCTTGATGCCAGTCCTGTCTCTGTCGAGATCTTCACTCGAATTGATTATCCCTGGCGGATTAAAAAATTCCTCTTTGTTCAAGTGTAGCAAGGGCCAACAAGGGAGATGGCTTCTTTTGTAATCTGCTCTCAAATCACCGAAGATTAATTGGAATCTGCCATGGAGCCGACTTCATTCACTGCACGGTGGGCTCCAGTCTCGGAACCAACTCAGGATCTGCCTTGTCCATGTTGCAACCAAATTGAAAATACCCTTATATAAATTGTACTGGAGCTCCTAGGCCGTACACTGCATTATTCCTGAGTCGTTACACCGCTCGTGTTCCCGGGATGTAGCACCGGGCCCGTCGGGCCCGTTTGACCTGAATACTTTAGTACCCCGATCCTCGAGAAATTAGGACCGATTCGTAGCCTGGTAAAAGAATTTTATAAATTGCACTTTTCTACCTCATCAAACTTGTATGCATGGCGTATATCAACTCATACTCTCTCCAAAGTTGACCTCAGAACACTTGCAGGGTCGAGGGCAGCGATTTTGCAGGCGATAGGAGGCCGGTTCGGCACCAGTTGTGTCACTAGTAGTGTCACTGGGCGCTCTTAGACAGTTGAACGTGATCAATATTGCTGTGTCACTGGGCATTCGTCGCCTTCCATAAAAGCACTTGGCACCCATCTCTCTTGTTCTCAACCATTACGCTGCCCCGGCCAGCCTTATGTATTCATTCGCCCTCCCGTCGCTCCTTCTCGCTTTGGGCGCAAGCGCCGCAAATCCGCCCGCGCAACTCTTCTCGCCAATAATTCAGCAGAAAGTCGGTCTAACTGCTCAGACCTACGCAGCCAGCTCCCCGCAATACCCGGAGTACACCAATGCGGCCGGCAAATGGCTGGATTTCGGGGTCAACACCTGGACGACTGGATTCTTCCCCACGACACTGTACGCGCTCAACACGCGTGCGCGCTTGTGCGGGACCAGCGATGGGCCCAGCTGGCTCGCTCTCGGGAGGAAGTGGATTGCCGGCATAATTCCGATCGAGACTGTCAACTCGCTTCAGCATGATGTGGGGTTTGTGAGCTACCCCTTTGTCGAGGAGTATCTCCTGTGAGTCAACCCCACTGCTGCTCGTCCGGAGGCTGACTGTATGTCAGTGATCGAACCAATGCGACTGCGAGGACGGCAATCCAGAACTTTGCAACGGATCTTGCCAATCGGTACAACCCCATCGTAGGGTGCACTCGGAGCTGGGACACCTCGTCGGGTAATGACCCAGGTGGTAGTCCCACTGACTTTTTGGTACGCTCTCTCGCTCCACCACCGGCTTCTTGTTCAGGGCGCTGAATGATCGCAGGTCATCACGGACAATATGATGAACCTCGAGGTCCTGTACTACTCGAACGAAATCTCGCCAAACAAGACCCTCACCGACATCGCCGTCTCACATGCCGACAGGACGCTGACGGACGCAATCCGTTCAGACGGTGAGGGCATATCCTTTCATATACCGGGTACTTCATCTGACAGGCCGTATGTAGGGTCTTCCTACCACCTCATCATTTACAACAGTCAAACCGGCGCTGTGGTGCAAAAGACTACTGGACAGGGCTATTCCGCCAACAGGTACGCATGTGCGGTCGCTTGTGCCCGCTACCGCAGCTAACGCCACGCATAGCACCTGGAGCCGCGGGCAAGCGTGGGGCATTTACGGGTTCGCTAATAGTGCGTACCACTGCAATCTAACATCTCGCCAGCATATTGGACTAACGAGGGGCATTGATAGTGTACAACCGCACTGGGAACACTTCCTACCTCGACGCCTCGCGCCGCATGGCAACGTATTTCTTAGAGCACGTGCCCGCTAGTGGTATCGTCCCCTGGTCTGCACAACACTCTCTTGCCGCTGCATGAGTCGCTGACTGACATGCACACAGGGACTTCCAAGCGCCGAATCCCACTGCTGACAGCTCCGCAACTACCATAACAGCCACGGGCCTCCTCGCCCTCAGTCAACTGGATACCGGCAATGCCACTTTCTGGCAGAATGCTGCCATAGGAGTCGGTCTTATCCCTCACTAGTCCGACGTATCGCTAACATCCCAATCAGTTACTGAACGACGTCGTCCAGTTCTGGCAACCGGGCTCGACTTGGCAGAGCTTGTTGTCGAATGGCACTGTCAACAACCATCAGTCCAACCGGAATAACAACACCGGCATAGTCTACGGTGCGTTCGTGCCCGTGCGCCTTTGCAACTGCAGCTGATCAGCATTGTGATATTTAGGCGACTACTACTTTATCCAAGCTGGAAATATGCTCCTCGACATGAACCTCACTACGTGCTCTGGAGGCGCAGGCTTGAATCCGTCAGTTAGCTCATCAGCTGCGAGCGGGGCGTCGACATCCGCGGCGAGCACGCACACCAAGACTTGGTCAAGGTCCTGAATACTCCTATTTCACACTACATCTATATTGACAATTCAGTTTCTAGTATCGTGCTTGGACTAGTACTTATTACAATGTTTATATGATGGACAACATGTATTTATTCCCACTGCAATATCCCACTGGACTCTACTGGACTACCTTGCGACGTGGCGTTGAGATCAGTGTTGAAATTAGTGGAATGATAAGCTTATGTAAGACGCAAGGTCCGAGATGCTCCGAAGGGCATCAGGTCACACTGCCTGCCAGCGCCTGGTGGTGCAAGGACCCAAATGCTGGAAACTGGCGAGCGAGACATCGATTCTTCGAGTATAGGAGGATGCATTTACCGTCAGACTACAACAGGGGACTGTATGGAGTGGAGTCACAACGACCAGGGGCCGGGACGGGGGACGATAAGAGATGATGGTAGTCTGGAAGATGGAGGGCGTGGGAGCACATCAGTCGAATAAGGAGCGGGGCCTTTAGACAGCAACGTATATAATGCCGCTGCCGTCGTCCACTTTTCACCTTCCTCCCCCCTTTCCCACGCTTCGTTACCCAGCCACTTCGTCGCCCCGTCACAGACTTTTAATTAAGTCAAACCGCGTCTCATATCCCATCAACATGTCGTTCGCGTTACCAGCCCGTCAGGTCACCTTTGGCCGTGCGGCACCTCAGCAGGCACAGCAGCAGCAGGCACAACAACAGCAGCAGCAGCAGGGCCAGGCGCAGTTCCAACAGTACCAAGCCCCTCAGGCTGCCAATGCCACTGCCGGCGGTTCAGGATTGGCGCTGCCTGGGCCAGCACCGTCGAATAACTACTACAAGCCCCAGCACTATCCCGCGCCCACGAGAGAAGTCGTTCCGCAACCAGCGGCGGCAGCGCCCTCTCCGGTACCAGCCACCCCCATCCCCCTGACGCTCGAGCAGCAACACATCACCGCCGTCGAAGGCATCGTGCCGACGCTCCAGAACATCGTCGCCACCGTGAATCTCGACTGCCGCCTGGACCTCAAGACCATTGCGCTGCACGCGCGGAATGCAGAATACAATCCCAAGGTTTGTTCGCTTCTTTTCTCCGCTGTGTGAATGTCGGGCTTCCCTGGGTTCGTCGTCGCACAGCGTTTCGCGGCCGTGATCATGCGTATCCGTGATCCCAAGACGACGGCCCTCATCTTCGCGTCGGGCAAGATGGTCGTCACGGGTGCCAAGTCGGAGGACGACTCGAGGCTCGCGTCGCGCAAGTACGCGCGCATCGTCCAGAAGCTCGGCTTCGATGCCAAGTTCTCCGAGTTCAAGATCCAGAACATCGTGGGCAGCTGTGACGTCAAGTTCCCTATCCGTTTGGAAGGGCTTGCGTACAGTCACGGACAGTTTAGCAGTTACGAGCCTGAGGTGCGTTGTGTTTTATCCATGGTTCAAACCCGTTTGCTAACTTTGATACAGTTGTTCCCCGGTCTCATCTACCGCATGATCAAGCCCAAAGTGGTGCTTCTGATCTTTGTGTCGGGGAAGATTGTCCTCACCGGTGCCAAGGTAAACTATTCTCACTATTTTGTCTCCTGTCAGTGGACTTGGTTTGAACCCATCCGCTGACAACTTTATTTCCTGGCGATTAGGTCCGTGAGGAGATCTACACGGCGTTCAACACGATCTACACGGTGCTCTGCGAGTTCCGCAAGCCGTGATCGCCCGCTCATGGCCACTCCACGAATGCCTAGAAAACGCACTGCCCAGGAGGAAGCTTCGTTGTCACACGTAGTGCACGGACCACGCTTTCGCTTCCTGCCTCCCGGCGCTCCCCTCTTTAAAACATAAAATATCCCATAGCCTAAAAACACTCCTAAGTCCCTCTTCCCCATTTTCATGACTCGGTTTTCTTTTGGTTGACTCGTGTCTCCTGCAATCTTCATCCATCCCCCATCCATTCAACACATACATACCATAAAATACAGTACATTCAGACTGATTGTTTGTGTCCTTGTTATTACACACTACCAGATTGGACATTTGTATGATTACCGCATTCCATTTTTGCTTTTCTCTGCATTGCCGGTGTGCTTGTGATTGTGGCCAGTACCGGTAAGCGGTGCACATGCTGTTCAGGCGTATTGAGTCATTTGCGTTGAGATGACTGATTCAAATTTGGTCTTCGCATTGTTTCATTCCTGAGGCCTTAGGTTTCAGGCAAATTGAGTCATTTGCGTTAACGTTGAGCGCTGAGCTCGAGACTCCTGCTTTAAATTAGCTTTCATTTTGGTTTTCGCGTTGTTTCATTCTTTTCTACTCATCTGCCACCACTATGGCCTTGCCCACCGTGCCAGCCTCCGTGCTCGTTGAGACCATCGCCGCCGTTGCGAGCACCACAATGTAAGATCTAATCTCACCCGCCCGCCTCACCCGCTCACCCAACCACACCCCCCAGCTCCGATCCCCCCGCCGCTCCCGGTGCCGCGGACAGCGCCGCCCCCGCGATCAAGCCCGCGGACCCAAAGGCCTCGCACGAGCAGGTCGTGACGCCGTGGGACGTGCAGGGCTCGGTGTCGACGGACGGCAAGCAGCTCGCGATCGACTACGATAAGCTCGTCGAGCAGTTCGGCACGCGCCGCATCGACGCGGCGATGCTCGAGCGCTTCGAGCGCCTCACGGGGCACAAGCCGCATATCCTGCTGAGGCGGGGCATGTTTTTCTCGCATCGGTGCGTTCGATTGTCTGTTCGCGAAGGGGGTTGGGGTGATTGACGGTGCGTGTATTGGGCAGGGATATGAACTTGATCTTGGATCGGTATGAGCAGGGGAAGCCGTTCTACTTGTATACTGGGAGGGGACCGAGCAGCGATAGCATGCATCTGGGGCACCAGGTGCCGTTTGTCTTCACAAAGTATGTCTCTCGACCGATCTGCCCGTGCAGTGCTAACATTTTTCGGATCGTCATAGATGGTTGCAAGACGTGTTCGACGTCCCCCTGGTCGTCCAGCTGACAGGTACGCCCCGAGCCGTCCATCGCCCTAGAGAACGCCGCTAAGATTGTCGATGACAGACGACGAAAAGTTTCTGTTCAAGCACGAGCTCAAAGTCGAGCAGACGCAGAAATTCGCGCGGATGAACGCGCGGGACATCATCGCGGTGGGCTTCGACATCAACAAGACGTTCATCTTCAGCGATTACGACTACATGGGCGGCGAGTTCTACCGCAACGTGTCCCGGATCTCCCGGCAGATCTCGTACAACCAGGTCAAATCCACGTTTGGCTTTACAGACTCGTGCGTGTCCCTTTGTCCCTCGCTGAGCTGTGCCGCTCGCGTGGTGCGCGTGGCGGCTGGAACTGACTTGACCGCGCCCGCGATAACAGGGACAACATCGGCAAAGTGCACTTCGCCGCCATCCAGGCCGCGCCGTCCTTCTCCAACTCCTTCCCGCACATCTTCGGGAGCGTGTCCAACATCCCGTGCCTCATCCCGTGCGCCATCGACCAGGACCCGTACTTCCGCCTCACGCGCGACATCGCGCAGAAGCTCAAGTACCCGAAGCCCGCCCTGCTGCACGCGCGCTTCTTCCCCGCGCTGCAGGGCCCGCAGACGAAGATGAGCGCGAGCGACCCCAACTCGAGCATCTTCATGAGCGACACCGCGGGCCAGATCAAGAACAAGATTAACAAGCACGGGTTCTCGGGCGGGCGCGAGACGGAGGAGGAGCACAGGGAGTTCGGGGGCGACCCGGATGTGGACGTCGCGTATCAGTATCTGACGTTCTTCTTGGAGGACGACGCGGAGCTCAAGACGCTCGGGGAGGTGCGTTGCGTGCCTTTAGGCTGAGTCCGTCCGGCGATTGCTGACTCGGGGGTTGTGCAGGAGTACAGGGCGGGCACGCTGCTCACTGGCCAGCTGAAAGCCAAGTGTATCGGGCTATTGCAGGAGTTCGTGAAAAGTTTCCAGGAGGTACGGCTTCTCTTCCCTCGTAGTTTCTCTGTAATTCACACAGGTTTGTGCAGCGGAAAGCAAAAGTCACAGAGGAGGAGATCAACGCATTCATGGACTCGACGCGCAAGATCACGCCGAGCTTCGGCAAGAGCAAAGCGTCCGTAGAAGCGGCGGCGGCGAAAGCGGCGCCGCCCAGCTAGACAGCGGCGAGGCTGCGCCCAGGAGTAGAACATCGAATCTGTATCACTGGATCATATATTATTGCTGTGACTGGACGCACCCAGCCCGATGGCGGAAAGACATAAGATCCACAGAACCCCAACCATATATTAGTCTATGAGTAATTGACAACAAACCCCCCGTCAAATCATACTTAGTAAAGACCGTCGAGATAAGCTTCGCCTGCGCTCCGGCCCTGCACGGGTGTTGCGGGCGTCGTCGTCGGTGTGGGTTTCGGCGCAGAGGGCAGGTAGTCGGCGATGATAGACTCGAATGTTGCGGGAGGCGATGGCACAACTAGATAAATGAAAAGGAAGTCATCGCGTCAGACACACATGTGAGGCCAAGAGGAAGAGGTCGAAGACTTACCTGATGCACCCCGCGCCTTCACCGACGACTGGAGCATGTTCGCCACGATGAGCCTCCGCAGAGCATCTCCATCCAAAGGCTAAAGTCAAGCTTGTCAATCCCAAACGACCGTTATTATGCGCGCGCAAAACGCACCTTCGCCGGGGCCTCCTTGGCCGCTCCTTTTGCACCTGCACCCTGCATGTACTGCTTCACCTCGCTGACAACCTCTTTGCCCGCCAACGTGCCCAGCGGCCCGCTCGCCTGCCCGAGGAACGCGAGTATATCGCCCTTGGTGACCATCCCGCGCACACCGGTGCCGTTGATCTTCGCAATGTCCTTCGGGTTTGCGAGCGAGCCCAGCAGCCGGTGCACGGACGGGAACAGGGGGCGGGAGGTGTCGATGTCCGCGTGGGATGATTGCGCGGGTTCTGGGGGCGACTGGGATTGGGACAGGGAGGAGTTGGAAACGGGGGCGGGCGTAGGGGGTGGGGGCGCCTCCTGCTGCTTGGGCTCGGGTGCTGGCTCGTCCTTGGGTGCTTCGAGGTTGGAGATGTTGTCGCCTTCCTCGGCAAGCAGCGCGATGACCTTGCCCACTCTGACGTTCTTCGAACCGTCCGGTGCCTGCATGCGCGTTCGTTCAGAACTGACAAGACGTGCGAGCAGAATATCGAGCACGTACGAGAATCTTGCCTAATATCCCGTCATCCTGCGCTTCGACGTCGATAGTCGCCTTGTCCGTTTCCTGTGCCAGAAATTCGGAACGTCACATGGCGGAACACAGCAGGGCAGGTGTGCACGTACAATTTCAAGCAGGACGTCTCCAGCGACAAACGAATCACCCTCCTGCTTCTTCCACGATGCAATTCCGCCCTCCTCCATCGTCGGGGACATGGCTGGCATTTGCAGATTCGTGATAGCCAGCCGAGCAGCGGATTGGTGCAAACCTGCAGGTCAATATTGTAAGCGAATGGCGAAGGCCAGCGAATACGGGCACGTACAGCGCCTGTTGGCATTGGCGACAGAGCGCCGTAAGGGGCCCGCGAGGTTAGTTAAAGACTGCATAGGCTGACGAAGAGGGCGAGTACTAGTGTAATGGGCAGTTGGCGATGGGATGCGGAATTGACTTTGGGGATATTTTTAGGCACGTGACCCTTTTCCGAACGCGACGGGGGCCAAAGAATCGGGGAACAACACCGACAACATCAATTGTCAATACTTACTGAGTCAGCTATCAATATCATATAGGTGTGGGCGCTGTGTGGGCGATGGTAGCTTGAGACCGACTGCAGGCGAACGGCCGCGGCTGACCTTGTAATCATGGCAGGGGTGGAAGGTAAGCTTCAAGTTGTCACCTCCGAGATCTCTACCGAAGTCCTGATTTTTCAACGAGATATGTCGACCACACGAACAAGAAGTCCATTTAACTATTCGATCGACAGACAATATTAATGCCTCTGACTGTAGGCCCTGGTTTTTAACCATGGTGTAGACGTGCACAAAGGATTCCGGATAAATAGGAGGCACCAGTACTGTATGTATGATCGAATGGATAGCCCCTATGCACTTACAAATATTTTCCAAGATTTTCCGTCCGAGTCGTCTCTTCCAAAGTACCCAGGTCCCTCTTAGCCGCAAGCCATTAGGACGAATACCGTCCGCCCATTGGCAGTACATATGCATGTATGACGCGAAATGTGACATATATTTGACACGCTACTCGAGTCCACATAGCCATCTGAAAGCTCGGCACCAAACCTGCTAGACGCCCATGGCACGCACGCTGAAGCCTCGAGGCCGACCGAGTTCAAAGTTCCCGACGTGTTTGTCGAATTATACAGCTTCTAACCAGTCAACGCTCACTCCCGGCTTTGGCGTGTGAGTGTATACGATGGCTTCTTCTATGTAAGTACATCTGTTTCGCTGAGGAACATCGGTGCTCATTTGTGGTCAAGCGGCGACTCCGAAACAAAGTCCTATGAGATTGCAGGTGTGTTGACCCGGACCTCCAGAATCCAGATTATGCGGGAACTGATTAGCATCGCAGTCATTCAAGCGGCAGGTCTCGAGCGACTTCAGTTCAAACGGAAATCCATGAGGGCATATGTTCAGATCGACGCAGCAGGCAATCCGTGGAGGACCAAGGACGTGACTTGGAAGAATGGTGTAGACCTCCGCTGGGATGATAAATTTACATTGTGAGTGCTGATGCAGGACCGTGATGGGTAGATGAGCTGACCTTGCGCCATAGATTGCCTTTGTCGAGCTCGGCAAAGATCACGTTCAGTTTATTCAGGGACGGGAGATTCAAGCTGTCCAAGAAGCTAGTAGGAAAACTCGAAATTGAACTGGGCGAGCTCCTTGAACAATGTGCTCATCGACCAGGAGAAGGTGAAGTTATGTACAGCTGTAATCCACAACTTTCTGGCTGACATAGCTAATTTACCAGACATCTCTCTGTCGTTGGAAGGGAAAGGGAAACAAACTTGCAAACTGACAGTGCGGGTCAAGGATCCTTCCACCACTGCGTTCACCAGTGCAGTCGAACATCTCCCAGAACCCAACGAAAACACAACAGCACCACGACTCACAGCGGCTGCCGATGCTATCACCAGTGCTGCCAAAGCTATCCCCAGCGCTACCGACGCTCTCACCACCGCTGGCAATGTGGTAACGAGCGTTGTTCCACCAGATCTTTTGGGATCTTTTGCTTCGCTCATGAAGAATCTGAGCATCGTGGTCAAGCTTGGGGACGAGATAGCCAAGGTACGTCTTCCCGGTCGCTCGTATCTCCACCCACTGATCTCATCGCTTTTCAGATACACCCCTGGGTCCACCTCGCGTGGAATGTGCTGTCAGTTGGCCTGAAGGTAAGCCGCCCTTTACTGTATGTAATGGCATTATTCAAACTCCCGCGTTAGCTGGTGCAAGCGCAGAAAGAGCGAGACGACAAAATCGCGCAGCTCGTGGAGACAATGCGGTCTACGTACGCAATCGTAGCCGAGTCAGAGAAATTGAAGGGCGACCTGCTCTTGCAAGACGTGGTAGATCTTATCTTGAAGCAGACAGTCATCTGCGGTTACTTCATCCAGGGCTATACGCGTCGTGGCTCATTTGCAGGTTAGTGACATGTCAATGCACTGGAGGGTTTAACTCATAGACTTTCAGGGAAGGCTCTTACGGAAACCTTTTCAAACACGGACAATTTGATTAGTCGGTATCAGGATACGTTCAAGCAACTGCGGGAGAACTTTATGGGGCGCATTGCAACACACACAGCGTTGATCACAGCTGATGTCGCCGCGACCGTGAATGAAATCAGTACGTCTACGTCGACTAATATATTGCCGGATGACCGTAGTTGACGTGCACGTAGGATCTGACCAGCTCTTGGACAAGTTAAAGCCCGCAATCATGGATGAATTCAAACGCGGTGTATGCCTCCCCAATACCCGGTTAGGTGCTATCAAGTCTGTCACGGACTGGTTTTCGGACAGCACGGACGGCGGTGAAAGCGTGATGTGGGTTTATGGGCTGGCTGGCGCAGGCAAGAGCACCTTGGCCACCACCATAGCCCGAATGATGGACGATGTTGGCCTCCTGGGCGCCTCCTTCTTCTTTGACCGCGGTATTACCGAACGGAATTCCTCAACGTTGATCCCCACATTAGCCCATCAGCTCGCTCATTTCGACGCAGCCATTGCCGCAAAAGTCCAACAAGTCATCCGGGACACGCCCAACATCGCAAACCAGCCTCTGGCGGTTCAGTTCTCGAAACTGCTGAGCGCCGCGGCCCTGGGAGACATACCATGGTCTAGGGGTCCCGTTTTGGTGGTCATTGATGCCCTTGACGAGGCAGGCAGCGTGGCGGACCGAAAGGACTTGATGCAAGCTCTCTCAGGGGGATTGTTGAAGCTTCCTAGCTTCATACGCATTCTCATTGTTAGCCGCCCCGAGCGAGACATGTTGGACCAGTTCGAGGACATTCGCATGCGTCGCGAGGAACTTAAGGTTGACTCAAAGACGAGTCAAGCAGATATCACAGTGTTTATCCGGAGCCAGTTGCACGAGATACGGAAAGCCAATATCAAGTACCTTCCTGCCCTGCAAGACTGGCCCAGCGATGAGGACATCGTGTGTCTGGTCATTTTGGCCGCAGGTCATTTTATATGGGCAGCGACTGCGTGTCGCTTGATTGATGAGGGTCAAGACCCCAAAGAGAGTATGGGCGAGCTTGTCAAGTACCAACCGGGAGCACATGCCAACCCATTTGCTGGTCTCCACCAGCTGTACCAGACCGCACTCAAATCCGCTGGCAAATGGAGTAACGAGGCATTTTGCAGTGACTTTAGGACCATCCTTGGAGCGGTCATTGCCGCGCGAGTTCCACTCTCGTGCACCACAATAGACACTCTCCTGGGGCTGTCTCGACCTTCTGTGCAGACAATATCACGCCTTGGAAGTGTACTTCGGGGAGGAGAGGATGAGCCCATACAACTCCTGCATACCTCCTTCTTTGATTACCTCACTCTTCCCGACCCCAAGGAGAGCTGGACTATCAACGTCGGGCATTCCAATGAACATATGGCTCGTGGATGCATCATACATTTAGAGCAGAAGTTGAAGGAAAACATGTGCAATCTCACGCTCCCACATCCAATCAAGGACGAGAAGTTGCCCGAATCCGTGGAGTACGCTTCCAGGTTTTGGATTGAGCACGTCTGCTTGATCACAGATACGGTGGAGGCGCAAGATCTTTGTCCTGTCATACTCGCATTCATGGAGATACATCTCCTACATTGGATTGAGGCTCTCGCCATTATGAAGAGCCACCATGTGGCCATCAGATCGCTGACCATGTTCCTCAAGTGGATCCAGGTTCGTCTCTGTCAAAGGCATCCGCATCCGCGCTAAAGCATAATCTAGAAACACCTACCCGCTGGTCAATTGTATCTCTTCGTGAATGATGCCCATCGCTTCGCGCAATACTTCTCCAATACCATTGAGGAACACCCTTTGTTGATCTATGCCACGGCATTGCCATTCACCCCCCATGACACTCTCATCTACAAAACATTCCATCACGACAGGCTAGCACGGGTTGTTTCTGGTATAGAGCCAACATGGCCTCCTCTCCTGCAGGTGATGCATGGCCACGATGAGGCCATTTTCTCTGTGGGATTCTCACCGGATGGGTTGAAGATTGTTTCGGGGTCGGATGACAAGACCATTCGAGTCTGGGATGCCCTCACCGGGAACCAACTTCTCTCACCACTTCAAGGCCACGACCACGCCATTTCATCTGTGGGATTCTCACCGGATGGGTTGAAGATTGTTTCGGGGTCGTGGGACAAGACCATTCGAGTCTGGGATGCCCTCACCGGGAACCAACTTCTCTCACCACTTCAAGGCCACGACGAGGCCATTCTAGTCTGTGGGATTCTCACCGGATGGGTTGAAGATTGTTTCGGGGTCGGAGGACGAGACCATTCGAGTCTGGGATGCCCTCACCGGGAACCAACTTCTCTCACCACTTCAAGGCCACGACGACGCCATTTCATCTGTGGGATTCTCACCGGATG
>KV417531.1:0-54528 GCA_001630335.1 Athelia psychrophila | reverse complement strand
GGTCTGAGCTTACCACAACAGGTACCTGGGGCTTTGTTAGAAGTTGGGTAGGCCACTCTTAGGGTGTCTCATTTACCGGAGTAGCACCGGAACTTCACCACTCTCTTCAACCAAGGGCCACTCCCGTAGGGTCTGAGCTTACCAGAACAGCATCCTGGGGCTTTGTTAGAAGTTGGGTAGGCCACTCTTAGGGTGTCTAGCTTACCGGAACAGCACCGGAACTTCACCACTCTCTTCAACCAAGGGCCACTCCCGTAGGGTCTGAGCTTACCAGAACAGGAGGCTGGGGCTTTGTTAGAAGTTGGGTAGGCCACTCTTAGGGTGTCTCATTTACCGGAACAGCACCGGAACTTCACCACTCTCTTCAACCAAGGGCCACTCCCGTAGGGTCTGAGCTTACCAGAACAGGGTCCTGGGGCTTTGTTAGAAGTTGGGTAGGCCACTCTTAGGGTGTCTACATTACCGCGGCAACACCGAAACTTCACCACTCTCTTCAACCAAGGGCCACTCCCGTAGGGTCTGAGCTTACCAGAGCAGGGTGCTGGGGCTTTGTTAGAAGTTGGGTAGGCCACTCTTAGGGTGTCTGTCTTACCGCAGCAGCACCGGAACTTCACCACTCTCTTCAACCAAGGGCCACTCCCGTAGGGTCTGAGCTTACCAGAACAGGGAGCTGGGGCTTTGTTAGAAGTTGGGTAGGCCACTCTTAGGGTGTCTACGTTACTACAGCAGCACCGGAACTTCACCACTCTCTTCAACCAAGGGCCACTACCGTAGGGTCTGAGCTTACCAGAACAGGAGGCTGGGGCTTTGTTAGAAGTTGGGTAGGCCACTCTTAGGGTGTCTAGATTTACCGCAGCAGCACCGGAACTTCACCACTCTCTTCAACCAAGGGCCACTCCCGTAGGGTCTGAGCTTACCAGAACAGAGACCTGGGGCTTTGTTAGAAGTTGGGTAGGCCACTCTTAGGGTGTCTACTTTACCGCACCAGCACCGGAACTTCACCACTCTCTTCAACCAAGGGCCACTACCGTAGGGTCTGAGCTTACCAGAGCAGGAGGCTGGGGCTTTGTTAGAAGTTGGGTAGGCCACTCTTAGGGTGTCTACTTTACCGCACCAGCACCGGAACTTCACCACACTCTTCAACCAAGGGCCACTCCCGTAGGGTCTGAGCTTAACACGCCAGTAGGCTGGGGCTTTGTTAGAAGTTGGGTAGGCCACTCTTAGAGTGTCTACGTTGTGCCGGATGCCCTCACCGGGAACCAACTTCTCTCACTACTTCAAGGCCATGACAGTTACACTGCATCTGTGGGATTCTCACCGGATGGGTTGAAGATTGTCTCGGGGTCTGAGGACAACACCATTCGAGTCTGGGATGCCTTCACCGGCCAGCCACATGCCTTGACAGGTGAAGATCTCAGCAGTAAACACAGTGATACAACAAAACATGCTTGTAATCTAGATGAGGCCCTGGTGCAGTTGGGAGAGGATGGATACTTTGTGGAAGTTAATTCAGGGCGCTATTTGAGTAAGCTCCCAAAAGACTTCCATTGGGAAGAACCGCACTTTTCCAAGTCTTGCTGTGTCGGATGCAGAGAAGTATCATCGCGGTGGGTCCTAGTGATCATTCATCTCTACACGGGAGCCACACATGTTTGAATATTCCTGACTCATATCTATAGAGTAGTAGAGGCATCATAGTTTAATGTACACATGCATACTATTGAAAATACGCAGGTATCTCGCCGGCTTTAAGCCGAGCTCGAAGCATGATGTCTGCAGTGACACTTGTAAAGCATGTGCAATAATACGAAACCAAACTATCTCAGCTCCCGAACAAGGTCATCAGACCCCTCAACGCATGCGGACCCGATGACCGCCGGCGAAGCAAGAACCAATGTCCCCGCACGATCACCCCGCACTCCCTTTCTGCTCTACCCCAGCCTGCATTTCCCTTATATTCGAAACTGACACAAGCACAGACAGCACATCCTTGTAGTTCCTGCACGTCGAGATGGGCCTGGTGACCCCCCGCGTGCGTAGTGTCACACTCTCCCCCTCCGCGCCATCCTCTTGCTTGCTCCTGCCCCTCCTCGCCCTTGGTATATCTGACCTCCTCGTGCACGAGCGCGTGCGCGTCAGACGCCTTGGCTTCGCGTCCGGTCACCCGTGGACGCACGGTGGCAGAGGAGGCTTGAGTGGCTTCAGGTTTCTCGTATAAGGACGACACCCCATGTGAGGGTGGGGATGGAGAGGAAGAACAGGTAGAGCACCCGGGATTTTCACAGGGTCGAATATCTGTGCAATAACTTGGGTCTCAGCGGGTGAAATTCACAACTCAAATGGTGAATGGGACGCACCAGAGGAACCCGTGGCTGCGTGCACGTCGTAGGATAGTAGCATGACAAGGCGGAGTCGAAGACCTTGAAGTCACGGTTGAGGCATAAGATCTGCAAGACGTCGGTCATGGCCAGGAGGATGATCTGAAAATCGGCGCGGCGCGTTTGAATTGATTGCCCGGGTTCTCGTACAGCAGTGAGCAGGAGATGGCACGGTATAATCATAGAAAGGGATCAGCGGGGCAAGGTGGGACGTGGGATGTGAAACGCACGCAGACTTCGCTTAGAAAACGCAAGACAGCCCTCCGAAAGACGACCCGGGCAGCGCCCACACCCGATCCCGAGTGTCCGTACGATCGTCTCGCCGTCTCGCCGTCCTTTGGCGCGGTAGGTGCGTGCGTGAGGTCAGTTTGGTCGGAGATGCCGCGGTTGATCGCACTGAAGGCGAGTATGTCTTTGAAGTTTGGTGCCCATTGTCATGATGGTCGTGCCCTGCAGTAGGTGCGTCAATTTAAGTGGGATAAGATAAGGAGGGAGTGAGTGGAGCTCACCGTTTATCTGATTTTGTGACGGGCGTGCTGACTAGGAAACGGGCAAAGAGGGAATTAAAGATGAGTAAGGGCTCAGGAGAATCTGAGGGACGCGGCGTATTCTGCGCGTATGTACTCGAGAGCGAGGGTGCTTCTTATTGAGTGTGAGTCTTGGAGCATAAATCCAGCACCTATTCAACACCTATTGGCAAGTGATCAACTCGAAAAACTCGTATAGATAAAAGCATGCAGAATAACCATAGCGGCCTGAGGCAATCTCGGCTCCGAGGCATGCAATTTTACCATTGAACTTACCGAAGCCCAACGTTGGGCACCAGTATATCAAAAAGACTGCCAACATGGGCATGGTCGAGTGTGGTGAGTTTCAGCCCTGCAGCAGTGAGATGGTGCGAACAAGGTGCAATAGGTGCCAAACTTGGCTATGTCGCCGTTTGTCCACCGTTTTCCGACAACGACCTTGAGAAGACTCCGTGTGAACTTGAGGTCCTGGCCTGGCTGGGGTCGAAGGTGACAGGCTTGACCAGGCTTGACCGCGATCATCCTTTGATTTCGACGTTCAAAAAGACGATGCGGGCTGGATGTGACTGTCAATCAAGGCCACTTTATCAAGGCTGGATCCTGTTTCGTGGCAGGATTAGTGAATTAGGAACATGGCAAGTGTAACCAGGTTTGGTGGAGGTAACAGCCAAAGGGCCCGAGCGTCAGATTCCTGGCTGTTCTAATTTAGGCACTAAGCCGAGGCTTGTCTTCCCGGTCGCTCGTAGCTCCACCCACTGGTCTCATCACGCGCTTTTCAGATACACCCAACCTCGTGGAATGTGACATCAATTGGTCTGAAGGTAAGCAAGTCGCCCTTTACCGTATGTAACGGCATTTCTCAAACTCCCGCGTTAGATGGCGCAAGCGCAGAACGAGTGAGACGCCATGGCATCATCGCGCAGCCCATTGAGACAATGCGGTCTACGTAGTCGGCTCGCAGACTTTGAAGATCTAGCTAATCTCACCCGCCTCTCCCGCTCACCCAACCCAACCATACCCACCAGCCCCAACCCCCCCGCTGCCCCCGCGACCACGGATCCTGGCAACCCCAAGCCAACAGCTTATCTCTACCGCCTCCAAATTGCGCACCCTCTCCTCGAAGACGAGCACGCAGCCCTCGTCAGCACCCCCGCTGCACCGATACTCCTCCAAAGGACCGTACCGTCTTACCAACGGCCCTCCTCAAGCTCGGGCCGCACACCCTGCCACCTCATCAACTATGCGCGCTGGACTACAGGGTTTATCAGAGGCACCGCAGCGTGCATAGCTGACTAGCAAGGATGCGCTGGGCAACAAATACATCGCAGACGTCTCAGGAGTTGGGGCCTTTAGCGCGCGTTATATGCGATGGCAAGGCGTTGCTGCGATGGGGGCCTCGCCAGGACCCTGCGCAAGCGCGCTTTCCGACCCTCCTACCGTGAACGCGAGCCGACACGTCCTCATACAATCCGACAGGTCAATCCCTCCTGCGCTCACAGCACTTATCTCCCTCGTGGCCAACCGCCCCCAAGCCAGGCGACTCCACCACCCTCCCCCTCCCCTGCTCGCCGGCCTCCATGCCATACCGCGCGCGCCCCCATATGCCCCAATGCAGGAACCAATGCCCGTGCGCGCGCCTCCGTAGAACCCGCGTACGCGCCACCGAAGCCTAGGCACGTCCCCATGAATGCCCCACCGCCCTCGTCTCGGGCCTGGTCATCGCTGGTCTCCGCACGCCCACCGCCGTCCAGTTTGCCTAGGCCGCGAACCTCGCTGCCGAGCCCCCTCATTCATGCAGCCTGCACCCACGCCGTACCCCCTCTTCTCCCCCACCGCCCTTTCGCCTCGAGCGAGAACGGCATTGCGTCGTCGTCCGCGGAGATCTCAAAGAGCCCGGGCAAGTTCAACAGGCCTTCTGCGAAGCGCTGCACGACGTCGGTCGGGGAGAGAGAGAACGCGGGGACGAACTGCTCGTTGGGCCGCTTCGGCTCTGGTGGGCGGACCACGGCGCCAACGTGCTTCGACATCAACAAGACGTTCATCTGCGGCGACTACGACTGCATGGGCGGCGAGCTCGACCGCAGCATGTCCCGAATCTCCCGGCAGGTCTCGTACAACCAGGTCAAATCCACGTTTGGTTTTACAGACTCGTGCGTGCAGAGCTGTTCTGGTGGGGTAGCTGGAACTGACTTGACCTCGCCCACGATAACAGGGACAACATCGGCAAAGTCACTTCGCCGCCATCCAGGTCGTGCCCTCCTTCTCCAACTCCTTCCCGCACATCTTCGGCAGCACGTCCACCATCTTATGCCTCATCCTCTGCGCGATCCACGAGGGTCCAGCAGCCGCGAGGGGACTCGTTCACGCCCTTGCTCCATTGTGCGGGCCTGTTCTGACTTCGTTTGAGATATCTGGACGGGGTGCCACTTGGGACGCTTTTTCCCGCTGATCTCTGGCGATTCTTTGAGCTCCATAATGTCCTTCGGGTTCGCGAGCGAGCCCAGCGGCCGGTGCACAGACGGGAGCATATTGAGACAGGGAGGAGGCGGAAACAGGGGCTGGTGTAGGGGGGTGGGTGTAACTCCGGCTGCATGGGCTCGGGTACTGGCTCGTCCTGGGGCGCTTCGAGGTTGGAGATGTTGGGTGCAGTCCTGCGCAACTCTTGCGCGTATCTCTCTGGTCAAGTAACGCTAGTTGCCCCACAAACGCACATCCCAACTACGCGAGCATAACGTGGAATTGTCGATACCAGATTGATATCAAACATGCAATATGTCAACCCTCTGCACCTCGCGAGGACTGCTAGACTGTTATAAATCATATTGGCCGCACAAAATACACTATGGGGATGTGTGTCAGTAAATGTCGATGGGAGGGAATGCAAGAAAAAAACATACGCACCACAAGGCAGCTATGATTAATTCTTCTCGACAGAATCGTAGCGACTTTATGACAATTGGAGGAAGACTGTCTTTGCTGGCGTAGAATGTTATGATTTGTGTGGTGATAATACAGGTGTTGGTATCTGCTTGTCGGTGCAAGGTATGGCGTGGAGGAGTGACGACGTTCGGGCAAGAGAGCAAACAGTCGGTACCCACGAGCGGTCTATCCATGAGGTCGTGCGCGCAACGGTCCTGCTTGTGCGCGGCGGGCGCAGATCCTACACTGCATTCGCAATCGGGGCCCCTCCACCTCCCATTCCCGCTTGGCGGTGGTTTATGTAACAGAGGTCGCGCAGGTGTCCTGGGTGTGGGCGTAAAGCCGGCGAGCTCGTGCGCGTAGTTATTGATATTGGTGCGTAAAGATGAGGTAGGCAGCGGGGTCGTCGATGGGGCGGAGGCGAACAGTCGCTCCGCCTCGTACATCAGCTGAATCATATATGGAGGCGTCAAGTCGCCACCCTCATCTGTTGCGCAGATGCGCGCGGGTTTGAAGGGTTTCTGGCCGAACATGTGCGCGGGTCCTATCAGGAGGAGGTGGGACATATGGGTTTGCGAGCGAGATACTACTGGTGCGCAGCTGGGTGGCTAAGTGGCAAACTGGCTGGGGGCTGAGCTGTCGATGTCTTCGGGGACGCGTACATAGCGGACGAGGGAGAGGAGGATGCAGGTGACCGCAATGGGGAGGGACGCAAGTATCTGAAGATCGTATCAGTACAGGCGCATGGCAAAAGGGAAGAGAACACATACAGCTCGCAGAAGACACGGCCGTACACGGTGACATTGCTGCAGTGGGGGAACTCGCCGCACATGGGGCACATGAAGCTCGGGCAGCCTTTTCGCCGACAAGAAGCCACTCGACATCGTGATCCACCCAGTCTGGCCGTGTATCGATTTAGTCCAATCGAAGAGCGCGCGCGTTTGATGTCGACGATTTTGGCGTCATATTTGGTGATGATGCTGATGAAGGATATGTTTTAGCCCTGGAGGTCGACGGATGTCGAGGAGACAACCCCGGGTCGAAGTTGCGGTGTTGGGTATCTGCACAACAGGCGTCAGTACTAGTGAACTGCTGGAGTATTCTCAGTGAATGAAACACACATTGTCGAGCCTGAGTGATATGATTTTCTATCCACCAACCGTTGGGATTGTGCTTGGCCATGGAGTCCGAGTCGACAAACAGCGCTGCAATGTTCAGTCGAATGCACGTGACAACATAAGTTACATCTTCCTTTGCACCGGGCCATCCTGAATTCGAATTCGAAGTGTCTCCACGGCAAATATGCATCTCAGGTCTGCTGATAAATAAGCTCGAGCTCGTTTTCGCTGGCGATTTTCACTGCGGAAAGCTTAAGGCCAGCTGATCTCTGTACATGTCTTTCGAACCTAGCTGGCTCTCGACGCAGTGTTCTTAGGTCGCGCACCACCGTAGAGCACGGAGCTGCCTTTACTTTACTCTTTGACCCGCCCGATATGCCATTCACGTACTCGCGCGTACCACCGGCGCAGTCCGCGTGCCCCTGCGATCGTCCCTACGCACGCACACGTCGTCTTTGCCGCTGCCGACTACCGCCCCTCCACCTATGCGGAGATACGACCCCTTGCTGACACGTACGTGATGCCCATTCTCACCTGCGTCAGTCCATCAAGCTGATCGAATGTATGTCAATCAGGCCGCATTGTTACATGTCCAGCTCGCGCACCCCGAACACGATAATCTTCGTACATCAAGCCAGCCATCGAATCAACTGCGCGTTGAAACATCTACGAGCAGCTCCATGATGGACCTGCGCAGGCGCACGGCCTGAATCGAACACGACGTATCACGCAGTGCGAGGAAGGGGTGCTGGCAGAGGGTCGCGTCAGATGGATAGTGACAGCGGGAAAGGAGACGCACGATGACGACCCGCGGAGATGCTCTCCATTATTCCTCTCCGTCGTGTGGAATCAGATCCTCTCGATTCTCGACAGCCTCGCGCGATATCACTGTCTCGGCCGAAACAATATCCCTCCACTTCCACATCTGCGCGGCCCTGCCGCACCCAACCAGGACATAGTGGGACATCTTTGTGCACACGCATTCTCCACGGTATGGACACGAGAACATGACAGAACATGACAGAAACAGCATATAGGCGCTTGGCGTGGCAAGATGCACCTGGTTACATCGTCAGCACTTGTCTCTTGACCAAGATCACGATACCAGCGCTCGTCTGTGGCACCGGCGTCCTCACCACACATACACACACACGCCCATCCAACCTGCAGACCAGTACGGACAAACGCCGCGACGATTCTTTGATGCGACTACGGAAGCTACCCAAACCCCTCCGCGAACACACACTTACGCCCGCCTCTCTGTGCGGGGATATGGGATACGTAACATTCTCAGTGACTGTGCTGCGCCATCCTGCCACCTGGGACTGCCCGAGAACCAAGCATAGACGGGGGCTGGAAGTGTGCAAAGATGCGATGGACACGACGGGGTGACTGTATTTTGTGCGTTGTGCGTTGTGTAGGCATGGACGATGGCGCGCTCCACCCGAAATTCGAATGCATGTGCATGTCCGGCGTCACCGGTTCACCCTCATCAACTTCGTCGTCGTCATCGCCGGCTTCCTCTGGCCGACGTCTTCCCACAAATCGATCTGGGCGTCCAGCACCGCGTGGGAAGGAGCAGGGGCGGCAGGGACAGGAGGGCCAACGCCATCGAGGGTGTGCTGCACGAGGAAGCACCAGCGGCGGAGGTGGATGCGCATGCTCGCTTGAATCCGCGATTGTGGGATTGTGGTTGGATGGAGCACGAGGGGGGTTCTTGTAAGATGTGAGAAAGGATGGCGGAGATGCTTTCGAAAACATGGCGGCATCCACCCTTCACGATTCGCAATCCGTCGATCAGAGCCCAAATCGATGCCAGGCGATGCTGGAGAGGATGCGTAGAACGGAGCTCCGGTTATGAATATCGACGAGTAAATGGCACAGGCGGCTGGTACGTCGCGTGGAGATCCTGCAAGTGCAGCTGCGTTGTGCTGACCCCGCTTTTCAGTGAAGCCTCAAACGCTATCAACCTGTGCTTACTAGCGCATCATGGATCGCTCGTCGGGTATCGAATGATGTCTGCTCAACTACGGCCGATGGTTGCAATGTTTGATACCTTTCAGAAGAACTTCCACTTTTCTTCGTCGTGACCTATCATGACCGCCTGAGGCTGCGAGGCTGCGAGGCTGCGAGGCTGCGAGGCTGCGGGCATCTGTTCGAGGACGCAACAGAGTCGCATTACACCTCCCTTCTTGCGGAAGGGCAGATTTGCTATTCGACGGATGCATGTGGATTCCGAGTCGGAGGGAGCGAGGTCCGTTATATAAGCGATGGTCTGGCTATCTATAGGGGGAATGTTAACCTCAGTCCATGTATCGCGAAGATTTATAATATCATGCCTGCGAGCGCAATGTCTATCTCATTTAAACGGGCTTGCACAGAATGAGGGAATACATTTTCGCATGAAGTAAATAACAAGGCAAGTTCTATAGCCATGTAGACGGCGAAATTGTACAAATAACAAACGACGCCAATAATCATCAGCGCTTCAATACAGACTGGAACTAATCAAAGAAAATCCGCTTGCTACAACGGATGGCATCGTAAGTTTCATCCGGATTCCACATCTAAGAAGAAAAGAACTTACCTAGCTCATCAAACACCATAGTATACATTGTACAAATGGCGCCCATCTTTCCATCGTCACGGTTGGATCTTCTCGAAGTTGCGATACAGCGGAATTCAAGACGGCGGCTCCTTCGGTGAGATCGATGTTGTCCATGCCGTTTCGCAGAAGGTATGCGTAGGTGCCCTTGGCGATGATGGGGGCATCTTCATCCCAGATGCTCCACATGGTGGCGATGACACTGGAAAATCCGGCAAACTGCATTCCCGCAGAGAGATGGATGGCTTCTCCGGGGGATTCCTCTAGCCCAGATGCCGACTGACATGTGGAAAGGAATGCAAACCTAGCGGAAGCCAGCTGCTTGGCTGCGATCACAGATAGCTTCAGCCTTCCATCATGCAACGCGAATGCGCTCTCCATGCCGTCCCTTGTATCTATACACGAGGAACGAGTAACGTATAGAGTCTGTCTATGAGAGACTACCTTGTATCTTGCATTGCATGACAGGCAAAATGCGCCCAAGAACACGTGTCCAGCGCGGTGGAAACTTCTTCGACGGTGGCTTGGGCGCGGTCAAATCGCTGTAATTTACCTTCCGGCCACCCGCCGCCGAAACCGTTTGCATAAACATGTTGACTTCGTCTGTGGCACGGGGGATGGGTGATTTCCCTGGAGTGTCAGGTTGGCTGATCGCAAGCAGCATCGGAGGTCCATTGTTAGCCTTGCTCTGTCGTTTCTGCGCTTCGGCGAGTGAGCTCAGGGATGTGACATAGGAGGACACGACGAGCTGGCTGACAAAGCCAGTGGCATGGATCGGGATAAACGGAAGTGGACCGGTAAGATACCAGAAGATTCGATTGGTAGGAACTTGTTCCTTTGTGCGCTGGAGGGGAATTCCGAGTCCCTTATCGGCGAAAACTGGTTTGAGGATGTGTTCCCAGACAATGACGATCGTCTCTGTGAACAGGAACCTGAATGGGCGCGTGAGCGCAACGCTCGCCAACTCCTTTTGCCCGCGCTGCTTCATGTCCTCGGGCACCCCAATACGCCCATCGCCTGTCCTCTTCCTCGCCTGCGCCGCAAGCCTGCTGAGCAGCACGCTGTGCCGCGTCTCTTTCAAGCGGGAGCACACGATGACCCAGAACCCGCCGTCGATGCTGAGCATCGCCCAGAACACTTTTCGCAAGTCCTCTTACTGCGCAATAAACAAAAGAAAGTATCGGTGCTCATGGGCACGCCAGTGTCGTGCGGCTCCCAAAGGTCGGCGATGGTGCCGCAAAAGTTCGCGATGGTAACAGATGAGAAGATGCCGGCGAGGATGCGCAGAACGAGGAAGCCACCGAGGTTCTGGACGAGTGCGGTGCCGAGGGTGAAGAGGAGGAAGCGGAACTTGTGATGTAGACGGGCGAACGGCCGTAGTACTGTGGGATTCGTGAATCAGAGAATACGATGCGGAAAGGGACGACGGTAGTACCTCAGGCAAGGGTGCCAGCGTCATTGGTCCCAGAGCAAGCCCGAGAACGTAGAGGCTGAGCCCGAGGGTGGCTACTTCGGTGGAGACACTGAACTCTTGTTGAAGGAACTTGCTGGCCGGCGAAACCCCACTAGCTCCCCATGACACGCTGAGATTTATTGGAACGAGACAGCCCATAATCAGCCATTTCTGAGCGATGACTCCATGATGGCCAATGTCTAGGATTCTCGAGGGAGTTAACGGGAATGTAACGGGATGCTCTCTGCTATTGTGTGCCGTGTGTGGGATTGAATGTAGAGTGCGCCTGTGGTTGTAGCTAGTAATGTAGTCGCCTCGGGCCAACAACGAAGTCAACTGATGTTATTTGCGGATGCAGGTTTGCGGTGTCGAGTAAGGCTCCAACCATTTAGTTTCCGTTTGCAGGAAATCCGTAATTAAACGGAAACTGTAAATAGATAGTTGTAAACTGTTTATAAATGGTAAATGGTTACTGTAAACGGTATTTAACAAGGGTGCCACCATGCGAGCAAACAGGACTGTGGAAAGTAAGACCATACATATGCACAGCAACATGAGCACAAGAGACTGACCCAGATGTTTGTGTTTGATTCAGGTGTAAGAGACTAGGGAGACATTGATGCTATGAGCTAATGGGAATGGCGCTGGGGACAGATAGCCCATGGGTGTGCATGGGCTCGGAGAGCGAGCAGACTGGTTTCTGTCACATAGTGTGATACTCCAAATCCTAAATGGCAACTCTGTATAGTCAGTAATATTAATGCCATAGAGACAATTTGACTTACTTTCCAGTATGTCTCCCTGCACAAGTGCCCGCTGAGTGCTGATCCATAGTGGTGTCGGTAAAAGCGACACCGACAACCGGAAGTGTCGGAAGCCGGATTCCGGCGGCCCGATCATCATTGTCAATAATGTTGGAGCCTTGCTTTTCGACACTTTCAAAATCTGTAGGGACTGGTATTAAAGCATAATAGGTACGAAATATCTGCTCAAAGTGAGGCTTTGAGTCTCTGACTCACCTCTGTGAGAGGTTTAATGAATTAACTGTTTACAACAACCATTTACCATTTATAAATGTTTACAACCGTTTATTGGCCTCTGGCGTATTTAAACAGTAAATGTAAATGGTATAAACAGTTTTAAACAGTAAATAAATGAAATGGTTGGAGCCTTAGTGTCGAGTGTCAAGCAAAACTGAATTTGGCGCCCATAGCCATGCTGCAACTTCACATAGCTACAGAGGCCGAGCTCAGCGTTTGCGACATCGTGCTTGTCTATTATACAGCCATCTCACCAGTCAGGCCTCGCTCTCGTCGTTGGCGTCTGAGTGGACTTGATGGCCTCTTCTGCGTGAGTGTATTAGCTTTACTGAGGAACTTTGATGCTCATTTACGGTGAAGCAGCGACTCCGGAACAAAGTCCTATGAGATCGCAGGTGCGTTAACCCGTACCTCCAGATTATATGGGAACTGAGTAGCATCGCAGTTATTCAAGTGGCAGATCTCGAGCCAATTCAGTTGAAGTTCCGGAAATCCATCAGCGCATGCGTTCAGATCGACGCAGAAAGCTATTCGTGGAGAACCAAGGACGTGGCTTGGAAGAATAATGTGGACCTCCGCTGGGATGATAAATTTACATTGTGAGTGCTGGTGCGGGACCGTGATGGGTAGATGAGCTGACCTTGCACCATAGATTGCCTTTGTCGAGCGCGGCAAAGATCGCGTTCAGTGTATTCAGGGACAGCAGATTCAAGTTGTCCAAGAAGCCAGTATTAGTAGGAAAGTTTGAGATTGAACTGGGCGAGCTCCTTGAAAAATGTGTTTATCGACCAGGAGAAGGTGACGTTATATACAGCTGTAATCCACAACTTTCTGGCTGACATAGCTAACGTACCAGACATATCTCTGTCGTTGGAAGCCGAAGGCAAACACACTTGCAAACTGACAGTGCGGGTCAAGGACCCTTCCACCACTGCGCTGGCCAGCGTAATCGACCATCTTCCAGAACCCACCGAAAACTCAACAGCACCGCGACTCACAGCGGCTGCCGATGCCATCACCACTACGACCGATGCTGTTACCGCTGCTGGCAATGCGGTAACGAGCGTTGTTCCATCAGATCTTTTGGAATCTTTTGCTTCGCTCATGAAGACTCTGAGCATCGTGGTCAAGCTTGGGGACGAGATAGCCAAGGTACGCCTTCCCGTTCGCTCGTATCTCCACCGACTGATCTCATCGCTTTTCAGATACACCCCTGGGTCCACCTCGCGTGGAATGTGCTGTCAGTTGGCCTGAAGGTAAGCTGCCCTTTACTATATGTAGCGACATTGTTCAAACTGCCGCTTTAGCTGGTGCAAGCGCAGGAAGAGCGAGACGACAAAATTGCGCAGCTCGTTGAGACAATGCAGTCCACGTACTCGATTGTAATCGGGTCGGAGAACTTGAAGGGCGACCCGCTCTTGCACGACGTGCTGGATCTTATCTTGAAGCAGACGGTCATCTGCGGTTACTTCATTCAGGGCTATACGCGACATAGCTCATTTGCAAGTTAGTGACATGTCGATGCACGAGAGAGCTTCAACTCATTGATTTCAGGGAAGGCCGTTACGGGACCATTTTCAAACACGGACGCTTTGATCAGTCGTTATCAGGACAAGTTCAAGCAACTGCGGGAGAACTTCATGGGCCGCATTGCAACGCACACCGCGCTGGTCACAGCTGATGTTGCCACGACAGTGAATGAAATCAGTACGTCTTTATTGACCAATACGTCGCAGGATCACCGTCGTTAACGTGTACACAGGATTTGACCAGCTCTTGGAGAAGTTGAAGCCCTCAGCCATGGACGAGAGGAAACACAGTGTGTGCCTCCCGAATACCCGAAAGGATGCCATCAAGTCTATCATGGATTGGTTTTCAGACGACTCGGGCCGTCAGGACGTGATGTGGGTTTATGGGTTGGCTGGGACGGGCAAGAGCACCTTGTCGACAACTATAGCCGAGATGATGGACAAAGTCGGACGCCTGGGTGCATCCTTCTTCTTCGACCGCGGTATCACGGAGCGAGGCGTGTCGACGTTGATCCCCACATTAGCCTATCAACTGGCGCATTTCGACGCAGCCATTGGCGCAAGAGTGCAACAAGTCGTGCAGGACACTGACAACATCGCAAACAAGCCTCTGGATGATCAGTTCTCGCAGCTGCTGAGCGCCACGGCTCTGGCAGACATACCATCGTCTAGGATTCCCGTTTTGGTGGTCATTGATGCCCTCGACGAGTCGGGCAGCATGGCGGACCAGAAAGAGTTGATGCAAGCTCTCTCTCGGGGATTCAAGAATCTCCCTAGCTTCTTGCGCATTCTCATTGTTAGCCGCCCCGAGCGAGAGATGATGAACCAGTTCAGGCACATTCGCATGCGCCGCGAGGAACTTAAGGTTGACTCAGAGACGAGTGAAGCAGATATCACAGTGTTTATGCGGATCCGTTTGCATGAGATACGGAAAGACAATATCGAGTACCTTCCTGCCCTGCAAGACTGGCCCAGCGAGAAGGACATCATGTGTCTGGTCATTTTGGCCGCAGGTCTTTTCATATGGGCAGCGACTGCGTGTCGCTTGATTGAGGATGGTCAAGACCCCAAGCAGAAGATGGGTGAGCTGGTCGAGTTACAACCGGGTGCACGTGCCAAACCACTTGCTGGTCTCCACAAGCTGTACAAGACCGCGCTCCAATCCGCTAGCAAATGGGATGATGATATATTTTGCAGTGACTTTAGTATCATCCTTGGTGCGGTCATTGCCGCACGACTTCCACTCTCGTGCACGACAATAGACACTCTCCTAGGACTGTCCCGGCCTTCTGTGCAGACAATATCACGCCTTGGAAGTGTACTTCGCGGGGGGAAGGACGAGCCCATACATCTTCTGCATACCTCCTTCTTTGATTACCTCACTCTTCTCGACCTCAAGGAGCGCTGGGCTATCAATGTCGGGCATTCCAATGAACAGATGGCTCGTGGATGCATCACCCATCTGGGGGGGTTGGAGGGGTTGAAGGAAAACATGTGCAATCTCACGCTCCCACATCCAATCAAGGACGAGAAGTTGCCCGAATCCGTCGCGTATGCTTCCAAGTTTTGGATTGAGCACGTCTGCTTAATCACAGATACGGCGGAGGCGCAAAGTCTCGGTCCTATCATACTCGCATTCATGAATATACATATGCTACATTGGATGGAGGCTCTCGCCGTTATGAAGAGCCACCATGTGACCATCAGGTTGCTGTCCATGTTACTCAAGTGGATCCAGGTTCGTCTCTGTCAAAGGCATCCGCATCCATGCTAAAGCATTATCTAGAAATACCTACCTGCTGGTCAATTGTATCTCTTCGTGAATGACGCCCATCGCTTCGCACAATACTTCTCAAATACCATCGAGGAACACCCTTTGTTGATCTATGCCGCGGCGTTGCCATTCACCCCTCATGACACTGTCATCTACAAAACCTTCTACCACAACGGGCTAACACATGTTGTTACTGGTGTAGAGGCAACATGGCCTCCTCTCCTGCAGGTGATGCATGGCCACAGCGAAGCCATTCTGTCTGTGGGATTCTCACCGGATGGGTTGAAGATTGTTTCGGGGTCCATGGACAAGACCATTCGAGTCTGGGATGCCCTCACCGGGAACCAACTTCTCTCACCACTTCAAGGCCACGACAGACACTATCACATCTGTGGGATTCTCACCGGATGGGTTGAAGATTGTTTCGGGGTCGGCGGACAAGACCATTCGAGTCTGGGATGCCCTCACCGGGAACCAACTTCTCTCACCACTTCAAGGCCACGACGACGCCATGTCACATCTGTGGGATTCTCACCGGATGGGTTGAAGATTGTTTCGGGGTCGTGGGACAAGACCATTCGAGTCTGGGATGCCCTCACCGGGAACCAACTTCTCTCACCACTTCAAGGCCACGACAGAGCGCCATTTGATCTGTGGGATTCTCACCGGATGGGTTGAAGATTGTTTCAGGGTCGGGGGACAAGACCATTCGAGTCTGGGATGCCCTCACCGGGAACCAACTTCTCTCACCACTTCATGGCCACGATGACTGGGTGTCATCTGTGGGATTCTCACCGGATGGGTTGAAGATTGTTTCGGGGTCCTACGACAAGACCATTCGAGTCTGGGATGCCCTCACCGGGAACCAACTTCTCTCACCACTTCAAGGCCACGACGATGCCATCACATCTGTGGGATTCTCACCGGATGGGTTGAAGATTGTTTCGGGGTCCATGGACAAGACCATTCGAGTCTGGGATGCCCTCACCGGGAACCAACTTCTCTCACCACTTCAAGGCCACGACGAGCCCATTGCATCTGTGGGATTCTCACCGGATGGGTTGAAGATTGTTTCGGGGTCGGTGGACAAGACCATTCGAGTCTGGGATGCCCTCACCGGGAACCAACTTCTCTCACCACTTCAAGGCCACGACGACATCATTGCATCTGTGGGATTCTCACCGGATGGGTTGAAGATTGTTTCGGGGTCGAGGGACAAGACCATTCGAGTCTGGGATGCCCTCACCGGGAACCAACTTCTCTCACCACTTCAAGGCCACGACAAGGCCATTTACTCTGTGGGATTCTCACCGGATGGGTTGAAGATTGTTTCGGGGTCCATGGACAAGACCATTCGAGTCTGGGATGCCTTCACCGGCCAGCAACATGCCTTGACAAGTGAAGATTTTAACAGTGACACAACAATGCATGCTTGTAATACAGATGAGGCCCTGGTGCGGTTGGGAGAGGATAGATACTTTGTGGAAGTTAATTCAGGGCGCTATTTGAGCAAGGTCCCAAAAGACTTCCATTGGGAAGGCCCACAACTTTACAAGTCTTGCTGCATTGGATGGAAAACAGTATCATCACGGTTGGTCCCGGTGATCATTTATCTCTACACGGGGGTCACTCGTATTTGAATTTTCCTGACTACTACTTATATACACTCGGATAGCATATTCCAACATACACATGTACACTATTGAAAATATGCAGGCTTCTCGCAGGCTTCAAGCCAAGCTCGATGCATGTTGTCTGTAGCCACACTTGTAAAGCATGTGCGAGAATGTGAAACCAAACCATCTCAGCTCCGGAACCAGACCATCAGGCCATCCCTCAACGCATGCTGACCCGATGACCACCGTCGAAGCAAGAACCAATGTCCCCGCACGATCATCCCGCACTCCCTTTCTTCTTTACCCCAGCCTGCATTTCCCTCATATTCGCAATTGACGCAAGCGCAGACAGCACATCCTTGGAGTTCCTTCGTGTCGAGGTGGGCCTAGTGACCCCTCGCGTGCGTAGTGTCACGCTCTCCCCCTCCGCGCCATCCTCCTGCTCGCTCCTGCTCTCCTCGCCCTTGGTATACCTGACTTCCTTGTGCACGAGCACATGCGCGTCAGACGCCTTGGCTTCGCGTTTGGTCGCCCGCGGACGCACGGTGGCAGAGGAGGCATGAGCGTGTTCAGGTTTCTCGTATATGATGACGACGCCCGATGTGAGGGTGAGGATGGAGAGGAAGAACAGGCAGAAACCCAGGATTTGCACAGGGTTGGATATCTGTGCGATAACTCGGGTCTCAGCGGGTGAAATTCACAACTCAAATGGGGAATGGGACGCACCAGAGGAGCCCGTGGCTGCGTGCACGTCGTAGGATAGAGGTGTTGCAAGGGAGGAGCCGAAAACCTTGAAGTCGCGGTTGAGGCATATGATCTGCAAGACGTCGGTTGTGGCTAGGAGGATGTTCTGGACATTGGCGCGGCGCGTTCGAATTAATTGTCCGGGTTCTCATGCAACGGTGAGCAGGAGATGAACTGCACGCTATCATCATAATAAGATATCACCGGGGTAGGGTAGGACGTAGGATATAAAACGCACGCAGACTTCGCTTAGAAAACGCAAGAAAGCCCTCCGAAAGACGACCCGGGCAGCGCGCGCACCCGATCCCGAGCGTCCGTGCGATTGTCTCGCCGTCCTTTGGCGCGGTAGGTGCGTGCGTGAGGTCAGTTTGGTCGGAGATGCCGCGGTTGATCGCACTGAAGGCGAGTATGTCTTTGAAGTTTGGCGCCCATTGCTATGATAATCGTGCCCTGCAGCAGGCGCGTCGACTTGAGCGGGATAAGATAAGGAGCGAGCGAGTGGAGCTCACCGTATATCTGTTTTTGTGACGGGTGTGCTGACTAGGAAACGGGCAAAGAGGGAGTTAAAGATGAGTAAGGGCTCAGGAGAATCTGAGGGACGCCGCGTATTCTGCGCGTATGTATGTACTCGAGAGCGAGGGTGCTTCTTATTGAGTGCGAGTCTTGGAGCATAAATCTAGCACCTATTCAACACCTATTGGCAAGTGATCAACTCGAAAAACTCGTATAGATAAAAGCATGCAGAATAACCGTAGCGGCCTGAGGCAATCTCGGCTCCGAGGCATGCAATTTTACGATTGAACTTATCGCAGCCCAACGTTGGGCTCCAGTATATCAAAAAGACTGCAACCATAGGCATGGTCGAATGTGGTGAGTTTCAGCCCTGCAGCAGTGAGATGGTGCGAACAAGGTGCAGTAGGTTCCAAACTTGGCTATGTAGCCGTTTGTCCACCGTTTTCAGACAACGACCTTGAGAAGACTCCGTATGAACTTGAGGTCCTGGCCCGGGATCGAAGGTGACAGGCTTGACCAGGCTTGACCGCGATCATCCTTTGATTCCGACGTTCAAAAAGACGATGCGGGCTGGACGTGACTGTCAACCAAGGCCACTTTCTAAAGGCTGGATCCTTTTTCGTGGCAGGTTTAGTGAATTAGGAACATGTAACCAGGTTTGGTGGAGAGGTAAGAGCCAAATTTGGGCCCGAGCGTCAGATTCCTGGCTGTTCTAATTTAGGCACTGATATCATGATTTCAACGTGAGTAATGTCTTCCCGGTCGCTCGTGGCTCCACCCATTGGTCTCATCACGCGCTTTTCAGATACACCCAACCTCGTAGAATGTGACAACAATTGGTCTGAAGGTAAGTAAGTCGCCCTTTACCGTATGTAACGGCATTGCTCAGACTCCCGCATTAGCTGGTGCAAGCGCAGAACGAGTGAGACGCCAAAATCGCGCGGCTCATGAGTCTACGTACTCTACTCTAGCCGGCTCGCAGACTTTGAAGATCTAGCTAACCTCATCCGCCTCTCCCGCTCACCCAACCCAACCATACACCACCTGCCGCTCTGGATCCTGCGACCACGGATCCTGGCAACTTCAAGTTAACAGCTCACCTCTACCGCCTCCAAATGCATACCCTCTCCTCGAAAACGAGCACGCAGCCCTCGCTGGCACCCCCGCCGCACCGATCCTCCTCCACAGGACCGTACCTTCTTACCAACGGCCCTCCTCAAGCTCGGGCCGCACACCCTGCCACCTCATCAACTATGCGCACTGGACTACAGGGTTTATCAGAGGCACCGCAGCGTGCATAGCCTACTAGCAAGGCTGCGCTGGGCACCAAATCCATCACCGGCGTCTCAGGAGTTGCGGCCTTTAGTACGCGTTTATGCGAGGGCAGGGCACGTTGCTGCGGTGGGGGCCTCGCCAGGACCCTGCGCAAGGGCGCTTTCCAACCCTCCCACCGTGAACGCGAGCCGACACGTCCTCACATAATCTGACAGGCGAGCCCCTCCCGCCCTCACGGCACTTGCCTCCCTCGTGGCTAACCACCCCCAAGCCAGGCGACTCCATCACCGTCACCCTCCCCTGCTCGCCAGCCCCCACGTCATGTGACGCCCGCGTGCGCATATGCCCCAATGCAGGAGCCAATGCCCGTGTGGCCCCTTCGCAGAATACGTGCACGCACACGCGCCGCTGAAGCCCTGCGCACATCCCCATGAACACCCCATGTTCTTCGTCTCGGGGCTTACCATCGCTGGTCTCCGCATGTCCGTCGCCTTCCAGTTTGCCTGGGCCGCGACCCTCGCTGCCGAGCCCCCTCATTCGTGCAGCCTGCACCCACGCTGTACCGCCCTCTTCTCCCCCACCGCCCTTTCGCCTTGAGTGAGAAGTCATTGCGTTGTCGTCCGCGTCGACCTCAAAGAGCCTGGGCAAGTTCAACAGGCCTTCTGCGAAACGCTGCACGACGTCGGTCGGGGAGGGGGAGAACGCGGGGACGAACAGCTCGTTGGGCCGCTTCGGCTCTGGTGGGCGGACCACAGCGCCAACGTGCTTCGACATCAAGAAGACGTTCATCTCCAGCGACTACGACTGCATGGGCGGCGAGCTCTACCGCAACACGTCTCGGATCTCCTGGCAGGTCTCGTACAACCAGGTCAAATCCACGTTTGGCTTTACAGACTCGTGCGTGCCGAGCTGTTCTGGTGCGGTGGCTGGCACTGACTTGACCTCGCCCGCGATAACAGGGACAACATCGGCAAAGTCACTTCGCCGCCATCCAGGTCGCGCCCTTCTTCTCCAACTCCTTCCCGCACATCTTCGGCGGCACGTCCACCATCTTGTGCCTCATCGTCTGCGCGATCCACCAGGACCCAGCAGCCGCGAGGGGACTCGAATCCATCCAGTGAGAATCCCACAGATGTGATGTCGTCGTCGTGGCTTTGAAGTGGTGAGAGAAGTTGGTTCCCGGTGTATCTAAAGGGCGATAAGATCAGTGGGCGGAGATACGAGGAACCGAGAAGACGTACCTTGGCTATCTCGTCCCCAATCTTGACCACGATGCTCAGAGTCTCCATGAGCGAAACAAAAGATCCCAAAAGATCTGATGGAACAACGCGCGTTACCGCATTACCAGCGGTGGTGATAGAATCGGTAGTCGCTGTGAGTCGCGGTGCTGTTGAGTTTTCACTGGGTTCTGGGAGATGATCGATTGCGCTGGTGAATGCAGTGGTGAAAGGATCCTTTCCGGAGTCGCCGCTTCACCACAAATGAGCACCGATGTTCCTCAGTGAAACAGATGTACTCACGCCGAAGAAGCCATCAAATTCACTCAGACGCCAAAGACGAGAGTGAGGGTTGACTGGTGAGATGGCTGTATAATCAAAAAGCACACCGCAATCTTTGAGCTCGGTCGGCCTCGAGGCTTTAGCGTGCCATGGGCGTCTAGCAGTTTCGGTGCCGTGCCCGCTTTCAGATGGCTATGTGGAGTAGTAGGGCATCAAATAGATTTATCATGTTCACGTTATACATGCACAGGTGCTACCAATGATCCAGTGGAGAGCATTCATCTCATGTGGGGAGGTCGACGAACTACCTGAAGCAGACCACGCCTTCACCGATGGCTGGAGCATGTCCGCCACGATGAGCCTCCGCCACGCATCTTCATCCAAAGGCCACACGCAGGTGAGCTAGTCAAGTCAATCCCAAACGAACATTATCATGCGCGCAAAAACTCACCTCGGCCGCTCCCTTTGCGTATGCATCGTGCCATATGTATTGTTTGACATCGCTGACAATCTCTCTGCCCGCCAACGTGCCCAGCGGAACGCTCGCCTGCACGAGGAATGCGAGATATTGCCCTTGGTGGCCATCCCACGAACACCGCTGATTGTGAGCTCCGTAATGTCCTTCGGGTTCGCGAGCGAGCTCAGCAGCTGGTGCGTGGATGGGAACAGGGGGTGGAAGGCGTCAATTTTCGCGTGGTATTGAGGCAGCGAGGAGGCGGAAACAGGGGCTGGCGTAGGGGAGTGGGCGTGACTCCTGCTGGTTGGGCTCGGGTACTGGCTCGTCCTTGGGCGCTTCGAGGTTGGAGATGTTGGGTGCAGTCCTGCGCAACTCTTGCGCGTATCTCTCTGGTCAAGTAACACCAGTTGCACCACAAACGCACACCCCAACTACGCGAGCATAGCGTATAATTGTCGATACCAGATTGATACCAAACATGCAATGTCAACCCTCTGCACCTCGCGAGGACTGCTTGGCAATGCTCCGATGCTATACTTGGCTGCACCTCCGTCATGTTATAAATCATGTTGGCCGCACAAAATACACTACGGAGAAGCAAGTCAGTGAATGTCGATGGGAAGGAATGCAAGAAAAAAACATACGCACCACAACGCAGCTGGAATTCATTCTTCTCGCCAGAATCGTAGCGACTTTATGAGAATTGGAGGAAGACTGTCTTGGCTGGCGTAGAATGCTATGATCCATGTGGTGATAATACAGGTGTTGGTACTTCCTGTTGGGGCAAGGTATGGCGTGGAGGAGTGACGACGTTTGGGCATGAGAGCAAGCAGCCGGTACCCACGAGCGGTCTATCCATGAGGTCGTGTGCGCAACGGTCCTGCTTATGCGCGGCGGGCGCAGATCCTACATTGCATCCGCAATCGGGGCCTCTCCACCTCCCATCCCAGCTTGGCGATGGATGGTTTATGGAACAGAGATCGTGCGGGTGTCCTGGGTGTGGGCGTAAAGCCGGCGAGCTCGTGCGTGTGGTCATTGATGTTGGTGCGTAAAGATGAGGCAGGAAGCGGGGTCGTCGATGCGGCGGAGGCGAACAGTCGCTCCGCCTCGTACATCGCTGAATCATATCTTGAGAACGTCCGGGTCGCCACCCTCCTCGGCCGCGCAGATGCGTGAGGTTTTGAAAGATTTCTGGCCGAGCATGTACGCGGGTCCCACCAGAAGGGGCATATGGGTTTGCGAGCGAGATCCTACTGGTGCGCGGCAGGGAGGCTAAGTGGCTGGGGGCTGAGCTACCGATGTCTTCGGGGGCGCGTACATAACGGACGAGGGAGAGCAGGATACAGGTGATCGCAATGAGGAGGGACGCAAGTATCTGAAGATCGTATCAGTACAGGCGCATGGCAAAAGGGAAGAGCACATACGGCTCGCAGAAGACACAGCCATACACCATTGCTGCAGTGGGCCAACTCATGGCGCATAGGGCACACGAAGCTCACGCCCAGCTCTTTTGCCGACATCGTGATCCACCCAGCCTGGCCGTGTGTCGGTTTGGTCCAATCGAAGAGCGCGCGCGTTTTGATGTCGACGATTTTGGCGTCATATTTGGTGATGATGCTGTTGAAGGATATGCTTTAGCCGTACAGGTCGACGGATGTCGAGGAGCCAACCCGGGTTGAAGTTGCGGTGCTAGATATCTGCACAGCAAGCGTCAGTACTAGTGAACTGCCAGAGTATCCTCAGTGAACGAGACACACATTGTCGAGGCTGAGTGATATGATTTTCTGAAGACCAACATCGACATGACTGACACCACCGTTGGGATTGTGCTTGGCCGTGGAGTCCGAGTCGACGATCAAATGTCCGACAAACACTGACAGTGACAGCGCTGCTCGAATGCACGTGACAACATAATCTTCCTTTGCAGTGGCACCCGGCCATCCTGAATTCGAATTCGAAGTGTCTCCACGACAAATATGCATCTCAGGTCTGCTGATAAATAATATTATAACATCGAGCTCGTTTTCGCTGGCGGTTTTCACTGCGGAAAGGCCAGCTGCAGCTGATCTCTGTACGGTCGCACACCACCGTAAAGCGGAGCTGCCTTTACCACTTTACTCTTTGACCCGGCGCCCGCCCGCGTCCCTGGCCCAATCACCTACACAGACGCACCCGCGTTGGCGTCATGCGCCTGCTCGATATGCCGTTCACGTACTCGCGTGTACCACCGGCGCAGTCCGCGTGCCCCTGCGATTGTCCTCATGCACGCACACGTCGTCTTTGCCGCCGCCGACTACCGCCCCTCCGCCTGTGCGGCGATACGACCCCTTGCTGACACGTACGTGATGCCCTTTCTCGCCTGCGTCGGTCCATCACGCTGATCGACTGTATGCCAATCAGGCCGCATTGTTACATGTCCATCTCGTGCACCCCGAACACGATAATCTTTGTACATCAAGCCAGCCATCGAATCAACTGCGCTTTGAAACATCTACGAGCAGCTCCATGATGGACCTGCGCAGGCGCACGGCCTGAATCGAACACGATGTATCACGTAGTCCGAGGAAGGAGTGCTGCTGGCAGAGCGTCGCGTCAGATGGATAGTGACAACGGGAAGGGAGACGCACGATAACAATCCACGGAGATACTCTCTATTATTCCTCTCCGTCGTGTGGAATCAGATCCTCTCGATTCTCGACAGCCTCGCGCGATATCACCGTCTCAGCCGAAACAATATCCCTCCACCTCCACATCTGCGCGTTCCTGCCGCACCCAACCAGGACATAGTGGGACATCCTTGAGAACATGACAGAAACAGCATATAGGCGCTTGGCGTGGCAAGATGCACCTGGTTGCATCGTCAGCACTCGTCTCTTGACCAAGATCACGATACCCGCGCTCGTCTGCGGCACCGGCGTCTTCACCATACACGCACACCCGCCCACCCGACCTGCAGACCAGTACGGCCAAACGCCGCGACGACTCTTTGATGCGACTGCGGGAGCCTGGCCAAACCCCTCCGCGAACGCACACATACACCCGCCTCTCTGTGCGAGGATATGGGATACGTAACATTCTCAGTGACTGTGCTGCGCCATTCTGCCACCTGGGACTGTCCGAGAACCAAGCATAGACGGGGGCTGGAAGTGTGCAGAGATGCGATGGACGCGACGAGGTGACTGTGCGTTGTGCGTTGTGTAGGCATGGACGATCGTCGATGGCGCGCTCCACCCGAAATTCGAATGCATGTGCATGTCCGGTGTCACCGGTTCACCCTCATCAACTTCGTCGTCGTCATCGCCGGCTTCCTCTGGCCGACGTCTTCCCACAAATCGATCTGGGCGTCCAGCACCGCGTGGGAAGGAGCAGGGGCGGCAGGGACAGGGGGTCAATGCCATCGAGGGTGTGCTGCACGAGGAAGCGCCAGCGGCGGAGGTGGATACGCATGCTCGCTTGAATTTGCGATTGTGGGATTGTGGTTGGATGGAGCAAGAGGGGGGTTCTTGTAAGATGTGAGAAAGGATGGCGGAGATGCTTTCGAAAACCTGGCGGCGTCCACCCTTCACGATTCGCAATCCGTCGATCAGAGCCCAAATCGATGCCAGGCGATGCTGGAGAGGATGCGTAGAACGGAGCTCCGGTTATGAATATCGACGAGTAAATGGCACAGGCGGCTGGTACGTCGCGTGGAGATATCCTGCAAGTGCAGCTGCGTTGTGCTGACCCCGCTTTTCAGTGAAGCCTCGAACGCTATCAACCTGTGCTTGCTAGCGCATCATGGATCGCTCGTCGGGTATCGAATGATGTCTGCTCAACTACGGCCGATGGTTGCAATGTTTGATACCTTTCAGAAGAGCTTCCACTTTTCTTCGTCGTGACCTATCACGCAGCCGTCGACCGCGAGGCTCCGGGCATCTGTTCGAGGACGCAACAGATTCGCATTACGCCTCCCTTCTTGCGGAAGGGCAGATTTGCTATTCGACGGATGCATATGGATTCCGAGTCGGAGGGAGCGAGGTCCGTTATATAAACGATGGTCTGGCTATCTATAGGTGGAATGTTAACCTCAGTCCATGTATCGCGAAGATTTATAATCTCATGCCTACGAGCGCAATGTCTATCTCATTTAAACGGGCTTGCACAGAATGAGGGAATACATTTTCGCATGAAGTAAATAACAAGGCAAGTTCTATAGCTATGTAGACGGCGACATTATACAAATAACAAACGACGCCAATAATCATCAGCGCTTCAATACAGACTGGAACTAATCAAAGAAAATCCGCTTGCTACAACGGATGACATCGTAAGTTTCATCCGGATTGCACATCTAAGAAGAAAAGAACTTACCTAGCTCATCAAACACCATAGTATACAAATGGCGGCCATCTTTCCATTGTCACGGTTAACGTGGTTCAAGGCGGCGGCTCCTTCGGTGAGATCGATGTTGTCCATGCCGTTTCGCAGAAGATATGTGTAGGTGTGCTTGGCGATGATGGGGCATCTTCATCCCAGATGCTCCACATGGTGGCGATGACACTGGAAAATCCGGCAAACTGCATTCCCGCAGAGATATGGATGGCTTATCCGGGGGAATCCTCTAGCCCGGATGCCGACTGACATGTGGCAAGGAATGCAAACCTAGCGGAAGCCAGCTGCTTGGCCGCGATCACAGATAGCTTCAGCCTTCCATCATGCAACGCGAATGCGCTCTCCATGCCGTCCCTTGTATCTTGCATTGCATGACAGGCAAAATGCGCCCAAGAACACGTGTCCAGCGCGGTGGAAACTTCTTCGACGGTGGCTTGGGCGCGGTCAAATCGCTGTAATTTACCTTCCGGCCAACCCGCCGCCGAAACCGTTTGCATAAACATGTTGACTTCGTCTGTGGCATGGGGGATGGGTGATTTCCCTGGAGTGTCAGGTTGGCTGATCGCAAGCAGCATCGGAGGTCCATTGATAGCCTCGCTCTGTCGTTTCTGCGCTTCAGCGAGTGAGCTCAGGGATGTGACATAGGAGGACATGACGAGCTGGCTGACAGGGCCAGCGGCATGGACCGGGATAAACGTAAGTGGACCGGTAAGATACCAGAAGATTCGATTGGTAGGAACTTGGTCCTTTGTGCGCTGGAGGGGAATTCCGAGTCCCTTTTCGGCGAAAATTGGTTTGAGGATGTGTTCCCAGACCCGAGGGAGCTGCCTAGTCAGTGAGCGCTGCCGATCCTCTGTGACGTCAGCCCTGTCTTCCCTCTGCACTGGACCATTGGAGGGGGTAATATCTGTTTCTTGACCTGGTACGAGGGTGTCGACGTCGATCCTATCCACGACCTCGGGCAGCGTCAAGGGGCGCTGCCGATCTTGCGTGTCTGAGTCATCACCCCTTGGTTACTTCAGCTCTATGTCGTCGGTGTGTTTGAACGACTTTTCCATATCAAATTTTGGCAATGGTAGGTGTCGAATTGGATGAGTGCGGTCAAAGATGAGTGCATCGGTTCCAAGTTTGCTGATGTTGACGACGCGTCCAGCGGCGGCAGCGTCGCGGAGCCGGTTGAAAGGGGTCGGCTTGAGGAAGAGTTCAAACCCTGGAAGCGACCTTGTCTCTTTTATCAACGATTCTCGTTTCAGAACTAGGCGCCGATGATCTGCCAGTCGGCGCTCGTATGGCTGCGTGCCGGAGGAGGTAGAAAGGCCAGAAAAGCTGCCGATGTCTAATTGCTGTGACATTGCCTCGAGTTCCCCTGCCAACTCTGGCCGCTCTGCTTTCAGGTCACGTAGCGCACCTCCTGGTACAGCTGCTCATTCGCGCCGTGGTCGGGCACCGCACAAGAATATAAGCTACGGGACATTATCGATCAGATGGGATTCCGACCGAGGATGTAAAATGTACTCGGATACTCACATCCTTTCGCGCTTTTCCATCCTTCATTGCATCGACGCGCCATTCATCGCTTTTCGGCACGGCAGACATTGAAAGGAGCGACTGGACGGCAGGCGCACGCGTCAGTTCATGATCCAGCTCGCGATTGAGTGCACCCACGTACGCTTGAGGTTGATGAGTGGGGCATCGGTTCTTGTGGGTCTTGGTCTGAAGGGATATTGTGCCGCTTGAGGCTCGCGAGGCTGTTTGTCGCTCCATGACATGCGTGTTGTTACACCATGCCTCTCCTGAAGATGAGGGGTGGTTGCTTCTTTCCACCGTAACGGGGCCTCCGGTGGTAGCCATCGACTTTCTGAGCGATCGAGCTAGTATGGGTTGTGATGCGGGCTTCGGTATGTGTAGTTGACGCCCCTACAGTCGGAGGCGATGGAAAGCCAGAGGTTCGCCGAGGAAAACATGTTCGAGCTGTGGGTCTAAAAACATCGGCCAGATAGAGGCCTCGGGAACGCTGGTTCCAATCCTAACAGATATTAGGTTTGGGCAGTCATGTGGTGGAGGCCGAAAGGACGAAGCGAGTTGGCTGACGGGGTTCATGATATCCTCGCTGTGGCCTAGTATGGGTGGGTATAACAGTCGCAGTCGGTTTGGTTGCCAGAGGGACTTGGCCCGCAATCAAGTTTGCCATCTACGCGCTTCGGCGATGCGCAATTCGTCTTGTAGAAGGTGAGGCGGAGAAAGTTTATTGAGATGAGAAGCAGCTTATCGATCATTGCCAGACGCCAAAGTGCGTGCATGACGGTGACTTTCGCCTTCAGCCCATCCACTCGCAAGTCTGGCGCGTCAAAGCTGACTCTTGTTCTGTCTCTATATCCTTTCCCCTCTTCCTCTTGGAGCTCCGCTAATCCAACCTCGGCGGCGGGATCATAGGGCCGAAGGGCGCATAGCGCCATGCGGTAGTGAACCAGGCCAGGATGGCCAGCTGATGAGAAGGATTTGGCTTGAGTGAAACCAGCAGTCAAGCCCATTCGTAGCGTTGCTCGGATTTGTCGTAGTTCCTTGCCCGATGCATGCAAACCTCCCCTATTAAGTTCCAAGGGTTCTCCCAGAGGAATTGGTTTTGGTTTTGTTTGTTCGTGTTCCTCTGCGGAGAGAGGTCTCCATTGGTAGGCGTTACAGCTTCGCCCGTGACGATACCTAAGGAAACAACGGCGGGATGGGCCTCTACGAGACAGATGGAGCGGTGTAAGCGATCAATGAGCTTCGCCCAGAATCTCTCTCCTGCGAAGAATTGATGGTGGGATGGTCAAAGCAGCCATTGATATAAAGCTTCAGGCGGCACATGGATGAGTCGAAGTTGGAGTTCAGATGCGCGTAACCCTTGAAGATGCGTGCATTAAGAATGCATTTCAGCTCGGATTTGAAGTGGTCTACGTTGGTGACGAGCAAGTTCTTGCAGTTCTAAGGGCGGTACTTGTCCAAGTCGCGCAAGTGTCTAATGACAACAGCTCTGTAAATTACGTGTTAGTCTCAATGGCCAGCAAAATCCAACGAAATACTCACTGCGTATGATGGTAGAAGACCGACATCGACACAACTGAGGTCATCGTTGGGATCGTGCTTGGCCATGTGCGTTTGATGTGCGTTGCTTCAAAGGAGTGCCTTGGGAGCCGGCAGACAGCGCTGTAAAGTTCAGTCGAGTGCACGTGACAGCATAAGTTATTCCACATCTTTCTTCAAGCTTGCACAAGGCCATCCTGAAATGCCTCACTACAGTGGACAGCAAATGCGTATCTCGGGAAGCTCGGTATCATTCGTATTGGCAATTCATACGAGACCGCTGTGCATGCAGGTTAGAGATCAGGACTATGCAAGGAACAGAAGACAAAGGAAAGTGAAACGCACAATGCGGTGTTGAAGAGGAACGACAGGCCGTAGGTATCCGTTGTAGAGCGCCATGGCAATATTAATGATGATCGCCTCTGTGAACAGGAACCTGAATGGGCGCGTGAGCACAACGCTCGCCCACTCCTTCGGCCCGCGCTGCTTCATGTCCCCGGGCACCCCAATACCGCCATCGCCCGTCCTCTTCCTCTCCCGCGCCGCAAGCCTGCTGAGCAGCACGCTGTGCCGCGTCTCTTTCAAACAGAAGCACATGATGTCCCAGAACCCGCCATCGATGCCGAGCATTGCCCAGAACACTTTTCGCAAGCCCTCGTACTCCGTAACGAACGACAGAGAAAGTATCCTGAGGATGCGCCTATGGTTGCAGCCCAGAGGAAGGTGCTCGTGGGCACGCCAATGTCGTGCGGCTCCCGAAGGTCGGCGATGGTGCCGCCAAAGTTCGCGATGGTGGCAGATGAGAAGATGCCGGCGAGGATGCGCAGAACGAGGAAGCCACCGAGGTTCTGGACGAGTGCGGTGCCGAGGGCAAAGAGGAGGAAGAGGAAGTAGCTTGTGATATAGATGGGCGAGCGGCCGTAGTGCTGTGGAATTCGTGAATCAGAGGAGAATACGATGCGGGAAGGGACGACGGTTCAAACAAGAGTGCCAGCGTCATTGGTTCCAGAGGAAGCCCGAGGGTGGCTACTTCGGTGGAGACACCGAATTGTTGTTGAAAGAGCTTACTGGCCGGCGAAAACCCACTGGCTCCCCATGACACGCTGAGATCTATCGGGACGAGCTCGAGACAGCCCACAATCAGCCATTTCTAAGTGATGACTCCATGAGGGCCAATTTCTAGGATCCTGGGAGGAGTAGGGCGTGAATGTAACGGGATGCTCTCTGCTATTGTGTGCTGTGTGTGGGATTGAATGTAGAGTACGCTTGTGCTTGTAGTTGTTGATCTGCAGTAATGTAGTTACTTCGGACCAACAACGAAGTCAACTGATGTCATTTGCGGATGTAGGTTTGCGGTGTCGAGTGTCAAGCAAAACTGAATTTGGCGCCCATGCTACAACTTCACATAGCTACAGAGGCCGACCGAGCTCAACGTTCGCGACGTCGTGCTTGTCTATTATACAAGTCATCTCACCAGTCAGGCCTCGCTCTCGTCGTTGGCGTCTGAGTGGACTTGATGGCCTCTTCTGCGTGAGTGTATTAGTTTTACTGAAGAACTTCGGTGCTCATTTACGGTGAAGCGGCGACACCGAAACAAAGTCCTATGAGATCGAAGGTGCGTTGACCTGTACCTCCAGATTATGTGGGAGCTAAGTAGCATCGCAGTCATTCAAGTGGCAGATCTCGAGCCAATTCAGTTGAAGTTCCGGAAATCCATCAGCACATGCGTTCAGATCGACGCAGAAAGCTATTCGTGGAGAACCAAGGACGTGGCTTGGAAGAATCATGTGGACCTCCGCTGGGATGATAAATTTACATTGTGAGTGCTGGTGCGGGACCGTAGTGGGTAGATGAGCTAACCTTGTGCCATAGATTGCCTTTGTCGAGCGCGGCAAAGATCGCGTTCAGTGTATTCAGGGACAGCAGATTCAAGTTGTCCAAGAAGCCAGTATTAGTAGGAAAGTTTGAGATTGAACTGGGCGAGCTCCTTGAAAAATGCGTTCATCGACCAGGAGAAGGTAAAGTTATGTACAACTGTAATCCACAACTTTCTGGCTGACATAGCAAATTGACCAGACATCTCTCTATCGTTGGAAGCGGAAGGCAAACACACCTGCAATCTAACAGTGCGGGTCAAGGATCCTTCCGCCACTGCGTTCACCAGTGCAATCGAACATCTCCCAGAACCCAACGAAAACACAACAGCACCACGACTCACAGCGGCTGCTGATGCTATCAGCAGTGCTGCCAAAGCTATCCCCAGCGCTACCTACGCTCTCACCACCGCCGGCAATGTGGTAACGAGCGTTGTTCCATCAGATCTTTTGGGATCTTTCGCTTCGCTCATGAAGACTCTGAGCATCGTGGTCAAGCTTGGGGATGAGATAGCCAAGGTACGTTTTCCCGGTCGCTCGTATCTCCGCCCACTGATCTCATCGCTTTTCAGATACACCCCTGGGTCCACCTCGCGTGGAATGTGCTGTCAGTTGGCCTGAAGGTAAGCCGCTCTTTACTGTATGTGATGGCATTATGCTAACTCCTGCGTTAGCTGGTGCAAGCGCAGAATGAGCGAGACGACAAAATTGCGCAGCTCGTTGAGACAATGCAGTCTACGTACGCGACCGTAATCGGGTCGGAGAAATTGAAGGGCGACCCGCTCTTGCACGACGTGCTAGATCTCATTTTGAAGCAGACGGTGATCTGCGGTTACTTCATCCAGGGCTATACACGTCGTGGCTCATTTGCAGGTTGGTGACATGTCGATGCACGGGAGGGCTTAACTCATTGTCTTTCAGGGAAGGCTCTCAAGGAAACCTTTTCAAACACGGACATTTTGATTGGTCGTTATCAGGATACGTTCAAGCAACTACGAAAGAACTTTATGGGGCGCATTGCAACACACACAGCGCTGGTCACAGCTGATGTCGCCACAACAGTGAATGAAATCAGTACGTCTACGTCGACTGATATATTGCCGGATGACCGTAGTTGACGTGCATGTAGGATCTGATCAGCTCTTGGACAAGTTGAGGCCCGCAATCATGGATGAATTCAAACGTGGTGTATGCCTCCCAAATACCCGGTTAGGTGCTATCAAGTCCGCCACGGACTGGTTTTCGGACAGCACGGACGGCGGTGAAAGCGTGATGTGGATTTATGGGCTGGCTGGCGCAGGCAAGAGCACCTTGGCCACCACCATAGCCCGAATGATGGACGATGTTGGCCTCCTGGGAGCCTCCTTCTTCTTTGACCGCGGTATTACCGAACGGAATTCCTCGACGTTGATCCTCACATTAGCCCATCAGCTCGCTCATTTCGACACGGCCATTGGCGCGAAAATCCAACAAGTCATCCAGGACAATTCCAACATCGCAAGCCAGCCTCTGGCGGTTCAGTTCGCGAAGCTGCTGAGCGCCGCGGCTCTGGGAGACATACCATGGTCTAGGGGTCCCATTTTGGTGGTCATTGATGCCCTTGACGAGGCAGGCAGCATGGAGGACCGAAAGGTCTTGATGCAAGCTCTCTCAGGGGGGTTCTTAAAGCTCCCTAGCTTCATACGCATCCTCATTGTTAGCCGCCCAGAGCGAGACATGACGGACCAGTTCAGGCACATTCACATGCGCCGCGAGGAACTTAAGGTTGACTCGGAGACGAGTCAAGCAGATATCACAGAGTTTATCCGGATCCGTTTGCATGAGATACGGGAAGCCAACATCGAGTACCTTCCTGCCCTGCAAGACTGGCCCAGCGAGGAGGATGTCATACGTCTGGTCATTTTGGCCGCAGGTCTTTTCATATGGGCAGCAACTGTGTGTCGCTTGATTGATGAGGGCCAAGACCCCGAGCAAAGTATGGGCGAGCTTGTCAAGTTCCAACCGGGAGTACATGCCAACCCATCCACCAGTCTCCACCAGCTGTACAAGACCGCACTCGAATCTTCCGGCAGATGGGGTAACGAGGCATTTTGCAGTGATTTTAGGACCATCCTTAGTGCCGTCATTGCCGCACGAGTTCCGCTCTCGTGCACCACAATAGACACACTCCTAGGACTGTCTCGACCTTCTGTGCAGACGATATCGCGCCTTGGAAGTGTACTTCGCGGGGGAAAGGACGAGCCTATACAACTTCTGCATACCTCCTTCTTTGATTACCTTACTCTTCCCGACCTCCAGGAGCGCTGGGCTATCAACGTTGGGCATTCCAATGAACAGATGGCTCGTGGATGCATCAGACATTTGGAGCAGAAGTTGAAGGAAAACATGTGCAATCTCACGCTCCCATATCCAATCAAGGACGAGAAGTTGGCCGAATCCGTGGCGTACGCTTCCAGGTTCTGGATTGAGCACGTCTGCTTGATCACACATACGGCGGAGGCAGAAGGTCTTGGTCCTGTCATACTGGCATTCATGGAGATACATCTGCTACATTGGATGGAGGCTCTCGCCATTATGAAAAGCTACCATGCGGCCATCAGGTTGTTATCCATGTTACTCAAGTGGATCCAGGTTCGTCTCTGTCAAAGGCATCTGTGTCCATACTAAAGCATCACGCAGAAATACCTACCCGCTGGTCGATTGTATCTCTTTGTAAATGACGCCCATCGCTTCACGCAATACTTCTCAAATACCATTGAGGAACACCCGTTGTTGATCTATGCCACGGCGTTGCCATTCACCCCCCATGACACTCTGATCTACAAAACCTTCTACCACAACGGGCTAACACATGTTGTTTCTGGTGTAGAGGCGACATGGCCTCCTCTCCTGCAGGTGATGCATGGTCACGACAGTACCGTCACATCTATAGGATTCTCACCAGATGGGTTAAAGATTGTTTCGGGGTCATGGGACAAGACCATTCGAGTCTGGGATGCCCTCACCGGGAACCAACTTCTCTCTCTCTCACCATTTCAAGGCCACGACGAGGCCATTTACTCTGTGGGATTCTCACCGGATGGGTTGAAGATTGTTTCGGGGTCCTACGACAAGACCATTCGAGTCTGGGATGCCCTCACCGGGAACCAACTTCTCTCACCACTTCAAGGCCACAATGACCCGGTCACATCTGTGGGATTCTCACCGGATGGGTTGAAGATTGTTTCGGGGTCATGGGACAAGACCATTCGAGTCTGGGATGCCCTCACCGGGAACCAACTTCTCCTCACCACTTCAAGGTCACAATGGCCAGGTCACATCTGTGGGATTCTCACCGGATGGGTTAAAGATTGTTTCGGGGTCATGGGACAAGACCATTCGAGTCTGGGATGCCCTCACCGGGAACCAACTTCTCTCACCACTTCAAGGCCACAATCACTGGGTGTCATCTGTGGGATTCTCACTGGATGGGTTGAAGATTGTTTCGGGGTCGGAGGACAAGACCATTCGAGTCTGGGATGCCCTCACCGGGAGCCAACTTCTCTCACCACTTCAAGGCCACAACAAGGGCATTGTATCTGTGGGATTCTCACTGGATGGGTTGAAGATTGTTTCGGGGTCGGAGGACAACACCATTCGAATCTGGGATGCCCTCACCGGGAACCAACTTCTCTCACCACTTCAAGGCCACAACAAGGGCATTGTATCTGTGGGATTCTCACCGGATGGGTTGAAGATTGTTTCGGGGTCGGAGGACAAGACCATTCGAGTCTGGGATGCCCTCACTGGGAACCAACTTCTCTCACCACTTCAAGGCCACAACAAGGCCATTCAGTCTGTGGGATTCTCACCAGATGGGTTGAAGATTGCTTCGGGGTCGGAGGACAAGACCATTCAAGTCTGGGATGCCCTCACCGGGAACCCACTTCTCTCACCACTTCAAGGCCACCACCAGGCCAGTCACATCTGTGGGATTCTCACCGGATGGGTTGAAGATTGTTTCGGGGTCATGGGACAACACCATTCGAGTCTGGGATGCCCTCACCGGGAACCAACTTCTCTCACCACTTCAAGGCCACGACGAGGCCATTTACTCTGTGGGATTCTCACCAGATGGGTTGAAGATTGTTTCGGGGTCATGGGACAAGACCATTCGAGTCTGGGATGCCCTCACCGGGAACCAACTTCTCTCACCACTTCAAGACCACAACAAGGGCATTTACTCTGTGGGATTCTCACCAGATGGGTTGAAGATTGTTTCGGGGTCGGAGGACAACACCATTCGAATCTGGGATGCCCTCACCGGGAACCAACTTCTCTCACCACAAGGTCACAATGACCGGGTCACATCTGTGGGATTCTCACCAGATGGGTTAAAGATTGTTTCGGGGTCATGGGACAAGACCATTCGAGTCTGGGATGCCCTCACCGGGAACCAACTTCTCTCACCACTTCAAGGCCATCGCCACATCATTGAATTTGTGAGGTTCTCACCAGATGGGTTGAAGATTGTTTCGGGGTCCATGGACAACACCATTCGAGTCTGGGATGCCCTCACCGGCCAGCAACATGCCTTGACAGGTGAACATCTCAGTAGTAAATGTAGTGATACAACACAACATGTTTGTAATCCAGATGAGGCCCTGGTGCGGTTGGGAGAGGACGGATACTTCGTGGAAGTTAATGCAGTGCGCTGTTTGGGCAAGCTCCCAAAAGGCTTCCATTGGAAACAACTGCAATTTTCCAAGTCTTGCTGTGTCGGATGGAGAGCAGTATCATCGTGGTGGGTCCCAGTGATCATTCATCTCTACACGGGGGCCACACATGTTTGAATATTCCTGACTCCTATCTATATACATAGAGGTAGCATAGTCCAATGTACACATGTATACTGTTGAAAACGTGCAGGCATCTCGCCGGTTTCAAGCCGAGCTCGAGGCATGATGCTTGCAGGGACACTTGTAAAGCATGTGTAATAATATGAAACCAAACTATCTCAGCTCCGGAACAAGGTCATCAGACCCTCTCTCAACGCATGCGGACTGACCGCCAGCGAAGCAAGAACCAATGTCCCCGCACGATCACCCCGCACTCCCTTTCTCCTTCACCCCAGCCTACAGTTTCCCCATATTCGCAATTGACACTAGCGCAGATAGCACATCTTTGGAGTGCTTCTGCGTCTAGGTGGGCCTGGTGACTTCCCGCGTGCGTAGTGTCAAGCTCTCCCCCTCCGCGCCATCCTCCTACTTACTCCTACCCCTCCTCGCCCTTGGTATATCTGACCTCCTCGTGCACGAGCGCGTGCGCGTCGGACGCCGTGGCTTCGCGTCCGGTCCCCCGGGGACGCACGGTGGCAGAGGCAAGAGCGGGTTCAGGTTTCTCGTATATGAGGACGACGCCCGATGCGAGGGCGAGGGCGGAGAGGAAGAACAGACAGAGGGCCCAGGATTTGTACAGGGTTGAATATCTGTGCGATAACTCAGGTCTCGGCGGGTGAAATTCACAACTCAAATGCGGAATGGGATGCACCAGGGGAGCCCGTGGCTGCGTGCACGTCGTAGGATAGGAGCATGGCAAGGGTGGAGTCGAAAACCTTGAAGTCGCGGTTGAGGCATATGATCTGCAAGACGTTGGCTGTGGCTAGGAGGATGTTCTGGACATTGGTGCGGCATGTTCGGATTGATTGTCCAGGTTCTCGTGCAACAGTGAGCAGCAGATGAACTGCATGCTATAATCATAATAAGGGATCAGCGGGGCAAGGTGGGATATGGGATGTGAAACGCACGCAGACTTCGCTTAGAAAACGCAAGACAGCCCTCCGAAAGTCGACCCGTGCAGCGCGCACACCCGATCCCGAGCGTCCGTGCGATCGCCTCGCCGTCCTTTGGTGCGGTAGGTGCGTGCGTGAGCTCAGTTTCGTCGGAGATGCCGCGCTTGATCGCGCTGAAGGCAAGTATGCCTTTGAAGTTTGGCGCCCATTGCCATGATGGTCGTGCCCTGCAGCAGGTGCGTCAACTTAAGCGGGATAAAATAAGGAGCGAGTGAGTGGAGCTCACTCGTGTATCTGTTTTTGTGACGGGTGTGCTGACTAGGCAACGGGCAAAGAGGAAATTGAAGACGAGTAAGCACTTAGGAGAATCCGAGGGACGCGGCGTATCCTGTGTGTATGTACTCGAGGGCGAGGGTGCTCCCTATTGAGTGGGAGAGTCCTGGGGGCATAAATCCAGCACCTATTCAACACCGATTGGTAAGTAATTAATCAACCCAAAAAACTCACATAGATAAAAGTATGCTGAATAACCATGGTGGCCTGAGGCAATCTCGGCTCCGAGACATGCAGAGTTTGTGACTGAACTTATTGTAGCACAACGTTGGGATCCTCTATCAAAAAAATATACAGCAAAAACCAAGCAAAAACAGGCATAGTTGAGTTTCATGAGTGCAGTCCTGCAGCGTTGAGATGGTGCAATCAAAGTGCAGTAGGTCCCAGGCTTCACTATGTAGCCGTTTATCCACCGTTTGCACGACACCGACCTTGAGAAGACTCGAGATGGACTTGAAGTCCTGGCCGGGAACGAAGATGACAGGCTTGACCACGGCATCACAAATACTTACTCATTGATTTCAAAGTTCAAAAATGTGGTGCGGCCTGAACGCGACTGTCCAGCAATTGGTACATAGGCTTTGCGAACTGGGAACATGGCAAGGGTAAACAGGCTTGGCGGAGGTAAGAGCAAGGTAGGGGTGCCAAAGGACCCGAGCGTCAGACACCTGTTCTAATTTGGGCACTGTTCAACCTTCCTCCGCGTCCAGCTACCGTTCCTTATAATTATGGATCATATTGCTGTTGGACGAGGTTGAATTGCCCTCAATCGAAAATCAAGGCACATCTTCCCGGTCGCTCGTACTAGTAGCTCCGCCCACTGCTGGTCTCATCACGCGCTTTTCAGATCCTAGGTCAACCTCGTAGAATGTGACATCAATTGTCTGAAGGTAAGTAAGTCGCCCTTTACCGTATGTAACGGCATTGCTCAAACTCCCGCGTTAGCTGGTGCAAGCGCAGAACGAGTGAGATGCCATGGCATAATCGCGCACCTCATTGAGACAATGCGGCCTACGTAGTCGGCTCGCACACTTTGAAGATCTAGCTAATCTCACCCGCCTCTCCCGCTCACCCAACCCAACCATACCCACCAGCTCCGATCCCCCTGCCGCTCCTGCGACCACGGATCCTGGCAACTTCAAGTTAACAGCTCACCTCTACCGCCTCCAAATGCACACCCTCTCCTCGAAAACGAGCACGCAGCCCTCGGCGGCGCCCCCGCTGCACCGATCCTCCTCCACAGGACCGTACCTTCTTGCCAACGGCCCTCCTCAAGCTCGGCACGTCGCGCGCCCTGCCACCTCGTCAACTACGCGCGCTGCACTACAAGGTTTCACCAGAGGCACCGCAGCGTTCATAGCCTAATTAGGTACTAGCAAGGCTGCGCTGGGCACCAAATCCATCACCGACGTCTCAGGAGTTGCGGCCTTTAGTACGCGTTTATGCGAGGGCAGGGCACGTTGCTGCGGTGGGGTCCTCGCCAGGACCCTGCGCAAGCGCGCTTTCCAACCCTCCTACCGTGAACGCGAGCCGACGCGTCCTCACACAATCCGACAGGCGAACCCCTCCCGCGCGGCCAACCACCCCCAAGCCGGGCGACTCCATCACCCTGCCCTAGCCTGCTCGCCAGCCCCCCACGCCATGCCGCGCACACGCGCCTTCGCAGAACCCGCGTACACATACGCGCCACTGAAGCCTGCGCGCGTCTCCATGGATGCCCCACCTTCTTCGGCTCGGTGCTTACCATCGCTGGTCTCCGCACGCCCGTCGCCGTCCAGCTTGCCTAGGCCGCGAACCTCGCCGCCGAGCCCCCTCATCCGTGCAACCTGCGCCCACGCTGTACCCCCCTCTTCTCCCCCACCGCCCTTTCGCCTTGGGTGAGAAGTCATTGCGTCGTCGTACGCGTAGACCTCGAAGAGCCTGGGCAAGTTCAACAGGCCTTCTGCGAAGCGCTGCACGACGTCGGTCGGGGAGAGAGAGAACGCGGGGACGAACTGCTCGTTGGGCCGCTTCGGTTCTGGTGCGGCGGACCACGGCGCCAATTTGTTTCGACATCAACACGGCGTTCACCTTCAGCGACTACGACTACATGGGCGGCGAGGTCTACCGCAACGTGTCCCGGACCTCCCGGCAGGTCTCGTACAACCAGGTCAAATCCACGCTTGGCTTTACAGACTCGTGCATGCCGAGCTGTTCTGGTGGGGTAGCTGGCACCGACTTGACCTCGCCCGCGATGACAGGGACAACGTCGGCAGAGTGCACTTCGCCGCCATCCAGGTTGTGCCGTCCTTCTCCAACTCTTTCCCGTACATCTTCGACGGCGCATTTACCATTTCATGCCTCATCCTCTGCGCGATCGACCAGGACCGTACTTCCACCTCGCGCGCGACATCGCTTCCAAGCTCAAGTGCCCGAAGCCTGTGCTGCTGCACGCGCGCTTCTTACTCGCGCTACAGGCCCGCAGACAAAGATGAGTGCGAGCGACCCGAACTCGAGTATCTTCATGAGCGACGCCGCGGGCCAGATTCAGAACAAGTTTGATAAGCACAGGTTTTCGGGCGGGCGGGAGGCGGAGGGGAAGCATATGGAGTTTCCGGGCGACCCGGATGTGGATATTGCTTATCAGTATCTGACGTTCCTCTTGGAGGACGATGCGGCGCTCGAGGCGCTCAGTGAGCATGGCGCGATTGCTGACTGGCTGGTGTTGTGGCTGTGTTGTGTTGTGCAGGAGTACAGCGCGGAGACGCTGCTCACTGGCCAGCTGAAAACTAAGTGTGCCGGGCTGCTGCAGGTATTCGTGAAAGATTTCCAGGAGGTGCGTCTTCTATTCCATCGTAGTCTCTGTGTAATTCACACGGGTATATGTGTGCAGTGGAAAGCAAAAGTTACAGAGAAAATTAGATACATTCAAGGACTCGACGCGCAGGATCCCACCGAGCTTCAGGAAGAGCAAAGCGGCGCTGTTCAACTAGGTAGCGGTGAGGCTGCGCCCAGAAGTAAAACATTGAATCTTATCTCTTGGTCATATATTTGCTGTGACTAGACGCACCCAGCCCGATGGCGGAAAGGCATGAGATACAAATAGCCCAGAGCCATATATTACATAACTCATGAATAATTAACAACAAATCCTCGTCAAACCACACTTAGTAATCGCGGGCGTCGACATCGGTGTCGGTTTCGGCGCAGAAGGCAAGTAGTCAGCGGTGGTAGACTCGAATGTCGCGGGAGGCGATGCGATTGTTGATAAGAAGAAGAAATTCCGCGGCCTAGCACGACCTGCGTTTACAACGTATTGTGATGTAGAGCAAGTTAACAATGCATGACACCCGCTGTCAGAATGCTGGAAGCATGTCTGCGCGGCAGTTAGCCAATGTTCAAGTACCGATCGCCACTTCAAAGTTCAGCAGTCTTCTCGGACCCACTTCGTATACCCTCATCCTCCCCCACGTCATCCACATGCTGCGCCGCCCATGGCGACCGCTTCCGCAGCGCGGGTCCGTGGCGGAAAAGCACGAATGGGATGGGCACGAGCAGCAGGGAGAGGAAGCCCAGGAGGGAGGAGGCCCATTCGTAGCCCAATGTGTTGTACATACTATGCAGACCCAATGTCGTCAGTACGGTAAACTGTGGAACTCGACTAAGGGAAGGAGAAGGGACTTACTGTGTCGCGAAAAGCGGGAAGCCCGCGCCTGCTACGTTGCGGACAAGCCCGAGGCCGGCTAGGGCACTTGCCGAGTACACCTTGTACCTGCAGGTAAAGTCCTGTTAAGTACGGCTGGGGGTGATAAAGCACAAGAACGTACGAATCTTCGACATATGTGTACGTCGCCAATATGATTGTGTAGAAGCTCCATCCCCATAGTACTAACGCCAAGATACTAGAAGCAGTCACCGCTGTCAGCATATCATCCTCGCCGCAGACGCAACATCGCTTGACACTTACGGCACAATCCAATGCACCTCCCTGTAGCTCGTCCACACGAACCAGAACAAGCTTACTGGCAGCCCCAGCCCCGCCCACCTCATCTGCCCCAACCTCGCCTCGGGAATATTCGCGCCCCCCCATCTCCCTTACGCGGCGATGGTAGTAGCGCTCCTGAAGCAGGTTTGTCACGGGCCCAATGGTGATGCCCACCATAATACCGAAGAAAGAGAGACCGACACCGATGGTGGAGAAACCGTGGCCTGTGGGCCCAAATACGAGACCGCTGTACATGTAGGCGGGAGATTAGGACCATGCAAGGAATGGAAGACAAAGGAGAGTGGAACGCACAATGCGGTGTTGAAGAGGAACGACAAGCCGTAGAGGTATCCGTTGTAGAGCGCCATGGCAATGATAATCGCCTCTGTGAACAGGAACCTGAATGGGCGCGTGAGCGCAACGCTCGCCAACTCTTTCGGCCCGCGCTGCTTCGTGTCCTCAGGCACCCCAACACGCCCATCGCCCATCCCCTCCTGCGCCGCAAGCCTGCTGAGCAGCACGCTGTGCCGCGTCTCTTTCAAGCAGAAGCACATGATGACCCAGAACCCGCCGTCGATGCCGAGCATCGCCTAGAACACTTTTCGCAAGCCCGCAACGAACGAGTAGAGAAAGTGTCCCGATGATGAGCCTATGATTCCAGCTTAGAGGAAGGTGCTCATGGGCACACCAGTGTCGTGCGGCTCCCAAAGGTCGGCGATGGTGCCGCCAAAGTTCGCGATGGTGACAGATGAAGATGCCAGCGAGGATAAACAGCACGAGGGGGCCGCCGAGGTTCTGGGCGAGTGCGGGGCCAAGGGTGAAGAGGAGGAAGAGGAAGTAGCTTTTGGTGTAAATGGGCGAGCGGCCGTAGGGCTGTGGAATTCGTGGATCAGAGAATACGATGCGGGAGGGGACGACGGTAGTACCTCAGACAAGGGTGCCAGCGTCATTGCTCCCAGAGCAAGCCCGAGGGTGGCTACTTCGGTGGAGACACCGAACTTTTGTTGGAAGAGCTTCCTGGGCTGCGAGAACCCACTGGCTTCCCAAACGAGACAGCCCACAATCAACCATTTCTAAGCGATGACTCCATGAGGGCCAATTTCTAGGATCCTCGGGGTTGGCGGGAAGGTAACGGGAATTGTGCGCTATGTGTGATTGATTAGAGTACGCATCTGCTTGTAGTAGTCAGTAGTGATCTACAGTAATGTAGTAACCTCGGGCCAACAACGAAGTCAACTGATGTCATTTGAGGATGCAGGTTTGCGGTGTCGAGCCCAACCGAATTTGGCGCCCGTGCTACAACTTCACATGGCTAAAGAGGCCGATCGAGCTGCGACGCGCCTGCCGATTACATATACAGCATCTCACCAGTCAACGACTAGTCAACCCTCGCTCTCGTCGTTGGCGTGTAGTGGACCTGATGGCCTCTTCTGCGTGAGTGCATTAGTTTTACTGAAGAACCCCGGTGCTCATTTGTAGTGAAGCGGCGACTCCGGAACAAAGACCTATGAGATCGCAGGTGCGTTAACCCGTACCTCCAGATTATGTGGGAACTAATTAGCATTGCAGTCGCTCAAGTGGCAGGTCTCGAGCGACTGAAGTTCACACGGAAATCCACAAGGGCATACTTTCAGATCGACGCAGCAAGCTATTCGTGGAGGACCACGGGCGTAGCTTGGAAGGACGATGTAGACCTCCGCTGGGATGATGCATTTACATTGTGAGTGATGAGACAGGACCGTGGTGGGTAGATGAGCTGACCTTGCGCCATAGATTGCCTCTACCGAGCTCGGCAAAGATCACATTCGGTGTATTCAGGGACAGCAGATTCAAGTCGTCCAATAAGCTAGTACTAGTCGGGAAACTCGAAATCGAACTGGCCGCGCTCCTTGAAAAATGTGTTCATCAACCGGGAGCAGGTGAAGTCATGTGCAGCGGTAATTCACAAATTTCTGGCTGACATAGCTAATTTACCAGATATCTCTCTATCGTTGGAAGCGGAAGGCAAACACACTTGCAATCTGACAGTGCGGCCCAAGGATCCTTCCACCACTGCATTTACCAGCGCAATCGATCATCTCCCAGAACCCAGTGAAAACTCAACAGCACCGCTCCTCACAGCGGCTGCCGATGCCATCACCACTACGACCGATGCTGTTACCGCTGCTGGCAATGCGGTAACGAGCGTTGTTCCACCAGATCTTTTGGGATCTTTTGCTTCGCTCATGAAGACTCTGAGCATCGTGGTCAAGCTTGGGGATGAGATAGCCAAGGTACGCCTTCCCGTTCGCTCGTATCTCCACCGACTGATCTCATCGCTTCTCAGATACACCCCTGGGTCCACCTCGCGTGGAATGTGCTGTCAGTTGGCCTGAAGGTAAGCTGCCCTTTACTATATGTAGCGGCATTGTTCAAACTGCCGCTTTAGCTGGTGCAAGCGCAGGAAGAGCGAGACGCCAAAATCGCGCAGCTCGTTGAGACAATGCAGTCCACGTACGCGACCGTAATCGGGTCGGAGAAATTGAAAGGCGACCCGCTCTTGCACGACGTGCTAGATCTTATCTTGAAGCAGACGGTCATCTGCGGTTACTTCATCCAGGGCTATACGCGTCGTGGCTCATTTGCAGGTTGGTGACATGTCGATGCACGAGAGAGCTTCAACTCACTGAGTTTCAGGGAAGGCCCTTACGGGACCATTTTCAAACATGGACACTTTGATCAGTCGTTATCAGGACAAGTTCAAGCAACTGCGGGAGAACTTCATGGGGCGCATTGCAACGCACACAGCGCTAGTCACGGCTGATATTGCTGCGACAGTGAATGATATCAGTACGTCTTTGTTAATTGATAGGTCGCAGGACAACCGTAGTTGACGTGCACGTAGGATCAGACCAGCTCTTGGAGAAGCTGAAGCCCGCAGACATGAATGAAATCAAACGTGGTGTCTGTCTTCCCAATACCCGCTTAGGTGCTATCAAGTCTGCCATGGATTGGTTTTCGGACGATACGGACGGCCGTGAGAGCGTGATGTGGATTTATGGGCTGGCTGGCGCGGGCAAGAGCACCTTGGCCACCACCATAGCCCGAATGATGAAACACGTTGGCCTCCTGGGTGCCTCCTCCTTCTTCGACCGTAATATGCCGAAACGGGACTCCTCAACGTTGATATCCACATTAGCCCATCAGCTCGCCCATTTCGATGCAGCCATTGGCGCAAAAGTCCAACAAGTCATCCAGGACAACTCCAACATCGCAAACCAGCCTCTGGCGGATCAGTTCTCCAAACTGCTGAGCGCCACGGCTCTGGGAGACATACCATGGTCTGGGGGTCCCATTTTGGTAGTCATTGATGCCCTTGACGAGGCAGGTGGCGTGGCGGACCGAAAGGACTTGATGCAAGCTCTCTCAGGGGGTTTCTTAATGCTCCCTAGCTTCATACGCATTCTCATTGTTAGCCGTCCCGAGCGAGACATGTTGGACCAGTTCAAGGATATTCACATGCGTCGCGTGGAACTGAGGGTTGACTCGGAGACGGGTCAAGCAGATATCACGGAGTTTATCCGAATCCGTTTGCATGAGATACAACAAGCCAACATTGAGTACCTTCCTGCCCTGCAAGGCTGGCCTAGCGAGGAGGACATCATACGTTTGGTCATTTTGGCCGCAGGTCTTTTCATATGGGCAGCGACTGCGTGTCGGTTGATAGATGAGGGCCAAGACCCCAAGGAGAGTATGGACGAGCTTGTCAAGTACCAACCGGGAGCACATGCCAACCCATCTACCAGTCTCCACCAGCTGTACAAGACCGCGCTCGAATCCGCTGGCAAATGGGGTAACAAGGCATTTTGCAGTGATTTTAGGACCATCCTTGGTGCCGTCATTGCCGCACGAGGACCACTCTCGTGCACCACAATAGATACTCTCCTAGGATTGTCTAGACCTTCTGTGCAGACAATATCGCGCCTTGGAAGTGTACTTCGCGGGGGAAAGGAAGAGCCCATACAACTTCTGCATACCTCCTTCTTTGATTACCTTACTCTTCCTGACCTCCAGGAGCGCTGGGCTATCAACGTTGGGCATTCCAATGAACAGATGGCTCGTCGATGCATCACACATCTGGAGCAATTGAAGGAAAATATGTGCAATCTCACGCTGCCACATCCCATCCAGGACGAGAAGTTACCCGAATCCGTGGTGTACGCCTCCAGGTTTTGGATTGAGCACGTCTGCTTGATCACAGATACGGCGGAGGTGGAAGGTCTCAGTCCTGTCATACTTGCATTCATGAAGATACATCTGCTACACTGGTTGGAGGCTCTCGCCATTATGAAAAGCCACCATGTGGCCATCAGGTCGCTGTCCATGTTCCTCAAGTGGATCCAGGTTCGTCTCTGTCAAAGGCACCCGCATCCACACTAAAGTATCATCCAGAAATACCTACCCGCTGGTCAACTGTATCACTTCGTGAATGATGCCCATCGCTTTGCACAATACTTTTCAAATACCATTGAGGAGCATCCCCTGTTGATCTATGCCACAGCATTGCCATTCACCCCCCATGACACTCTCATCTACAAAACATTCCACCACGACAGGCTAGCCTTTGTTGTTTCTGGTGTGGAGCCAACATGGCCTCCTCTCCTGCAGGTGATGTGTGGCCACGACGACACTGTCAGATCTGTGGGATTCTCACCGGATGGGTTGAAGATTGTTTCGGGGTCGGACGACAAGACCATTCGGGTCTGGGATGCCCTCACCGGGAACCAACTTCTCTCACCACTTCAAGGCCACGACGAGACCATTCTGTCTGTGGGATTCTCACCGGATGGGTTGAAGATTGTTTCGGGGTCGCGGGATATGACCATTCGAGTCTGGGATGCCCTCACCGGGAACCAACTTCTCTCACCACTTCAAGGCCACAACAATGGCATTGTATCCGCGGGATTCTCACCAGATGGGTTGAAGATTGTTTCGGGGTCATGGGACAAGACCATTCGAGTCTGGGATGCCCTCACCGGGAACCAACTTCTTTCACCACTTCAAGGCCACGACGAGGCCATTCTATCTGTGGGATTCTCACCGGTGGAATGGGGTAGAAAGTGATATAGAACAGGGAGAACATAGATTAGAGTTCCCCTCATGTAGATTCGGCGCCCCTTCGGGGGCAATACACCTCTTCCTCCTTCCCTTTGTCCTGCGGCCGCTCCGACTGAGATCCTCCCCCTAAGTCCCTCCGAGTTCCCTTGCGCCCCCCGACAATTCCCTTTCCCCCCTTCCAACGTGGTGACGACAGCGCGAGATTAGACCTGGCCAATCTCAGAAATCGGATAGAATCAGCCTCACAGAGAGACCTCAGACTTCGACAAGAAACACGAGCAGAACGCGAACACGCAGCGAACACACAAGCATCGGCACGCATACTCCGACTATTCAGACGCAACACAAGCCCCACCAGCCAACCACAACACTCAGACACTCAGACCAACACCGAAACCCTACAATCATCACCCCGAAGCACCACTCTAGACCTCGACACACGTGCCCCGACCCCAATAGACTCGCCCGTGGGCTCCCATATCAGCTCACCTATATCACCACTCACACCTCTGCCCATATCACCACCGAGAACGACAACGCCCAAACCAACGATGGCGGCCAGACTGCCCTTAGACTTCCCCTTCCTCAACGGAGAGACCGACGACGACGAAGACGGCAAAACCCCACTACACCCTCAGATATGGCTCCGGAAGATGGAGCGCTTCTGGGACAGCACAACCGACGACAAAACCAAGGTCGGCCACATCACGAACGCGCTAGAACCAGGATCAGTCGCCGAGGAATGGTGGCTCGACGTTGCGGCGACAGACAGAGACACGTACGACAAAGCCCTCGCCCTCTTCAAGAACAGATGGCCGACCAGGAAGAAAACAGCGACATCTACACCCATACAACGAGTGGCGCTGCGCAACCTCAAGCTGACAGAGGAAGAGCTCGGCGAGTGGGTCGGCACGGGGAAGAAGAGGACGTATTCACATGTAGTGTGGGTAGACAAAGTCGAGGGGATGTGGAAAGAGCTCAACGACCCGGCGGGGCACTTGCTGGACGACATAAGGCACAATATGCCGCAAGCGCTCCTGGACTGCCTCGCGCTCAAAGCGGAGGACGAGTACAAAGGCGAGGAGTTTTTCGAGGCAATCCGCCTAGTCCCGATAGACAGGGTCGTCAGGAAGGCCAAGGCGGATGCCCAACTACGAAGTGTGGTGGAGCTCATGGCGAACATGGGCGGCCCACCCCCAACACAAGCGCCAGCACCAACAACACCCTTCTACCCATCCGTAACACCACACAACCCGTATTACCCACCAGCGCAACAGACGCCAGCGCAGCAACAACAACAGCAAATGCCGCCCGTCACGCCAACACCGAGATACGTGGCCCCATTCCGCCGTGAACTACCAGCCCACCACCAAGGACCAACGACGCCGCCAGGGTACCGCCAACTTCCCACCCCATCAGCCAGCTCCCCAAACCCATTCGGAGACATGACAACACCTCGCCAGTCCAACTTCTACAACCAAGTCCTACAGGCGCCAGCCTCACCTCTCGAGGGACGCGACACGAGGCAAGGCTCCGCCCAGCTAGCAAAACACGCGGCGGACAACTCCGTACCTTTCACAGACGATGAAGCAGGACACGCAGCCTACCTACGCGCCATCACAGCGTTCGACCAAGCAAATGGCGCTGATGGTATGGCGACGTTCACGTCCACAGCCCTCTTGCCCCTATCTCCCGGGACTTCACGCTTAGCTACGAGAGAGTGCTACACTTGCGGCAAGTCGTCCCAGCCACCACACATCGGCAACGACTGCAACGACCCCAACAAAATACCCATCCGAGAGTCGCAGTGGCGGTCCTACATCAACCGGTACATGAACCCGACGGGCCAACGGGGCACTCCGACCGCAGCCAGGAGATACAACCCGCAACCTGCCATCATCGCGCAGATCAACGTGACCGACGACGGAGTGGAGTTCGATACAGGGGTCTATCCGGCGGACCAGCTGCATTTCTCTGACGGCAGCCACTCGGGAAATGGGCAGGAGTCTCGCAGATAAATGCGGGTGTCGAGACTCCAACCGAAAACCCGCCTGATAGTATAGAAATGGAAACTCTGGGCTACCAGGAAGGGGACGGGCTAAATGCTGAGACTGACGACTCTTGTGTATACGTAAACTCGAATCTGAGTGCTGTTCTACCATATACTAGTCCCCTCTCGCAAGCTGTCTTCTCTGTTAGTAACGAGGACCACCCTCACACTGAAATCCGCCCATTCCGACAACACATCCAACTAGTCGGTCCACAGAACTCAACAGTTCGGACTACTGCACAAGTCGACAACGGAGCAATGCGCAACTGTATTGGGACTCACATCTGGGAAGCGTACGGACTGTGCCTGGGCGACCTAGAACCAACCACAATGTCGGTCAAAGTCGCAAACAACACAAAAGTCTCATGTGCCGGGACCTGGACTGGCACCATATGCATCGGAGGTACCGAATCGCGCACCCACTTTGTGGTCTTCGACTGTGGAAGAGCCTTTGACGTCATACTAGGGAAACCTTGGCTCCATGAAGTACGCGCGGTCCACTACTACGAAAACGATGTCATCGTTATCGAAGGAAAGGGTACGAAACAAGAACGCGTAACAATAGAGAACCTGGAGACGAACAAGAAAAGTGCATCAATAGCCCTCATCACGACATCACCGGCGGAAGAACTCGAAGCACTCATGGAGGACGAATTCGCGAGAATCACGTCCCTGCAGAAGGAACATGGCCGATTCACCGAAACGAGATGGGCAAAGTACTTGACAGTGGACCGCATGGAAGAGGAAGACACGCCGGCAGCGAAGAGCACCGAAGCCCTCTGGTACACGACCTCCGCGGAACAAGAAGCCATTCAACGCCGCAAGAAACAAGAGAAACGTGACGACAGGCAACGACAGACACGGGACACCACCGACTGGCTTACCGAACGAGCGAACGAGAATGCGGAGGCACCACCACCACCACCAGAAGAGCCAAGACCGAGAACCTTCAGCGAAGAAAGGACCACATACCAAGAGAAGTGGACCTCCCATAGAGCGACAATTGCACTGATTAAACTCTACGAGCAGGACACGACACAACCAATGTCCACAACGAAGATGCGCCGGCTCATCGAAAGCGAAAGACGAATCACAAGACTCCAAACCGACCTAACGCGCCTCAAGGAGCTAGCGGGGTATACCGACGAAGAAGCGGCACAGGTACACGCTGTCGCCGACGACGTGAACCCGGAAAAGACCACCAAAATTGACAGAGGAACAAACACGTCAATGAGGATCACGGACCCATTCGCAGCGTCGCGAGTGCAGGAGATCCTAAGCCAAGTCAAGATAGGCGAAGACATCTCCACCCACCAGCGCAAGCGTATACATGCCCTTATCACCGAATTCGCTGACGTATTCGCGCTTTCCCTGACAGAAGTCCGAACGGTAAATTGGTACAAACATCACCTGAACATCGACCCCGACGTACCCCTACCGCAGAGAGCGTCACAGCGACCAGTCTCCGGGCCACAAAAAGACTGGCTGTTCTCGATGCTGGACAACATGGAGGAGGCGCACGTTATCAAGAAAGTACCGGGCGACTTCATCAAAGCCTTGAGTGGTACGAACCTACAGCCAAAGGACGCGGGTAAGACGGGAGCATCACGGTCAGACATCCTGCGTAAGGTCAACGCAGAATGTATCAAGTACGGCTTTCCGGCGCCATGGGAAGAAGTCCGAGAAGACGACGAAACCGACGAAGACATGCTCCAAGCGGTGGAGAGCCAAGAGGTCAAGACCACCGAGACCAAATGGCGCTTATGCCATGCATTCAACGCCCTCAATAAAGCGACGAAGGTCCCCCCATTTCCACAAGGCAACTTACAAGCCAAACAGGAATTCGCCGCTGGACACCGTTGGGCGAGCGTGATAGACTTCGCCGCAGGGTACTACGCGGTGGAACTGGACGACGAATCGGTACCATATGTCGCATTTTATGTCGAAGGCCGAGGGTACTACGTGTACCTACGCATGCCCTTCGGATTGACTGGAGCGCCAGCGACGTTCTGCGAAATGGTCGCAATAGCGTTGGAGGATATGATTGGGCGTGAACTGGTAAACTGGATGGATGACATCTGTATGCCAGGTGATGAGTTTGAGACGAAGTTCACTAACCTTCGCAAATTCTTCACGAGATGCAGGGACAAGGGCCTCTCACTATCACCCTCAAAAACCAAGCTCTTCTTCACAGAAGTCCTCTTCGCCGGAGCGCTCATTGGGCCAGATGGCATCAAGCCAAACCGAGACAAAGTCGCGAAACTCGTCAACTGGCCAGAACCGGAGAACGTACAAGACCTGATGGCGTTCCTGGGGTTAACGAACTACTTCCGACGGCTCATAAAAGACTACTCACGGATTGCGCAACCCCTGTCAGACCTCACCAGGGATATCAAGATCGAAGTACCGAAAGGAGCACACGGGAAAGCACGCAAAGGCGCGTTCAAGAGAGCGCTGAGCGCCGCATCACTCAAGAACAAATGGGGCCCGAAGCAACGCGAAGCATTCCTCGCCCTTAAGGTGATACTTTCCGAGGAGCCGGTGGTCAAACCCCCACAGTTCGACGGCAGGCCATTCCGTGTCACATCCGACGGCTCGAAAGTCGGTCTCGCCGGCTTTCTCTCACAACCGTTCAAGTACAAAGACGACGGAGGAGTCGAGCACACCCGCTGGCACCCGGTGAGCTTCTGTTCGAAGAGGACATCCCCGAGCGAGGAGAAGTACAAGCCATTTTTGCTCGAGTTCGCCGCGCTGAAACATTGTATTGATGAGTTTGATCCTTACATCTATGGCTCACCTGTCGAGATTGAAACTGATTGTCAAGCCCTTCGAGATTGCCTGCTGAAGGACAAACTCAGCACGCACCATGCACGATGGAAGGAGTCCATCTTAGCCCATAACATCATCGATGTCCGACACAGACCGGGTGTCGAGAACCCGGTAGCCGATGGACTGAGCCGGATGTGGCAGGGTAGGAAGAGAACATCCACGGACGGCTCGACATGGTCAGTCCTTGCCGACTGGGAAGCCACCAAGGGCATCGCGAACGACATACTAGCAGTGTCCCCAATCACCGAAGAACCAAGGCGCCCCACGACCAACATCCAAATCGAAGAAAGATTCAGCGGTGATATCTTCTTCGAACCAGTAGTACGACACTTACTTGGCCTGGATGCAGGATCGACGATATCGGAAAGACGCCGCGCCATGCACCGAGCGCAGGGTTTCACCATCGACCAAGGCAAACTGTGGAAAATCGCGTCCAGACCAACGGAACGCGTATCTCGAAGAGAATGCATTCCCAGAAAGGAAGGCTTCCAATTCGCGCTCGAAACCCACCGGCGGATCGGGCACTTCAAAAGCGTTGACGCCCTCAAGTTGCACATACACGAAACAACATTCTGGCCAGGAATGGATGTTGACGCGCAACAGGTCACACTTGAATGCCCCGAATGCAAACACTTCGGGGCGGCACATCACAACGCACTCTTACAGCCCATACGGAGATCCAGGCCATTCTCACTCGTCTGTGGAGACTACCTAGCCCTACCAAAAGGCCACGGCGGCTACAAACAAGTCGGGTTGTATGTGGACGTGTATTCTGGCTTCGTATGGGGATTCAAGTTAAAAGCGCACGGAACAGCTAAGTCAACAGTGGACTCACTAAGTTTCATTGTGGATAACTATGTTGCACCAGACTCCTTCATGGCGGACGGCGGATCGCATTTCCGCAACGAAACGGTAGACGCATACTGTGAAGGACACGGAATACAACACATCGTCACACCAGCGTACGCACCATGGTGCAACGGCCTCATAGAAGGACTCAACAAACTCCTATTGGGCCGACTACGCAGGCTGTGCGCCCCGGACATGGACGCCATAGTAGACGCGGACGAGGACTACGACGCCAACGACCTCCCGGCGCAGTGGCCCATCCACTTCGACGAAGCGATCCGACAAATCAACGACCGAATACGCCCCATCACCAGACGCTCACCACGCGAGCTCCTATTCGGCCTCGCCATTACCCCAGAACACACGACCACGCCCGACAGCGTCATCCCACCCCAAATCGACGCACTTAACAGCGCCACACTCGACGACTTTCTCGTATCCACACCGACCAATGTGGAAGAGAATATGGCGATGGCCGAAATGCTACGCATGCGCGCCCACTTGCTACAACTCGAAGTCGCCGCGCACCACAAGTCCCTCTGGGACGCCCGAACGCCGGCAGTCCAATTCGAGATAGGAGACCTAGTACAGTGGTACGACAGCTCCAGAGACGGGAACTACAAAACTACCAACAAACTGGCCCCCAGATGGTCAACACCGCACATAATCTCCGGCAAGTCACTTAATTCTTATACATTATCGCACATAAATGGTACTTTAATTCCTGGGCAATTTGCTTCTTACAGGATTCGTAAATATTACCCCTTAAGGGGGTCGGACTTACACGCCGGCCTCCCGCCCCCAAATACACCGACCACGGACTCGCAAGAAGCCCTGACGGAAGACGAGGAACGCATGCAGGAAGACACATTCCCACCATCTGCTGAAGATGTAGCTGTTGACCGCGGCGCCGACTAGTATCCCTGTTACCCGGCATAGGTTGTATCACAGGTCCGCGGTCACTCAGCGGCGCGGAGATCGCGCTTCGGTGTAGGCGCTGTCCCGGTGGACGCGGCCTGGGGGGGGGCCACCTGGAATGGGGTAGAAAGTGATATAGAACAGGGAGAACATAGATTAGAGTTCCCCTCATGTAGATTCGGCGCCCCTTCGGGGGCAATACACCTCTTCCTCCTTCCCTTTGTCCTGCGGCCGCTCCGACTGAGATCCTCCCCCTAAGTCCCTCCGAGTTCCCTTGCGCCCCCCGACAATTCCCTTTCCCCCCTTCCACCGGATGGGTTGAAGATTGTTTCGGGGTCCTTAGACAAGACCATTCGAGTCTGGGATGCCCTCGCCGGGAACCAACTTCTCTCACCACTTCAATGTCACAACGGCGCCGTCACATCTGTGGGATTCTCACTGGATGGGTTGAAGATTATTTCTGGGTCATCGGATGAGACCATTCGAGTCTGTGATGCCCTCACTGGGAACCAACATGCCTTGACAGGTGAAGATTTCAGTGGCAAACACAGTGACACGACAATGCATGCTTGTAATCCAGATGAGGCCCTGGTGCGGTTGGGAGAGGATGGATACTTTGTGGAAGTTAATTCAGGACGCTATTTGAGTAAGCTCCCAAAAGACTTACATTGGGAACAACCACCATTTTGCAAATCTTGCTGCATCGGATGGAAAGCACTATCATCGCGGTGGGTCCTGGTGGTCATTCATCTTTACACGGGGGCCACACATGTTTGAATGTTCCTGACTACTATCAATATACATAGAGGTAGCATAATACAATGTACACATGTATACTATTGAAAATACGCAGGCATCTCGCCGGCTTGAAGCCGAGCTCGAGGCATGTCGTCTGCAGCCACACTTGTAAAGTATGTGTGAGAATGCGAAACCAAACCATCTCAGCTCTGGAACAAGACCATCAGACCCTCCCTCCACATCAGCAGAATAGTTTTTGGCTTGACTTTGTCTTGTCGTGCTTGGCGGGTGGCCAAGACGGCCAAGACGGTCAAGACATGTTTTTGGCTTGAGCGGGTCTTGACCTTGGTTCGCCCAAGACACCCCAAGTCAGTTCCAAGCCAAATGCCGGCAGCCAAGACTAGACAATGGCCAAGTCATCTCTCAAGTACAACAAAGCCAAATGTCGGCAGCCAAGACCAGAAAACGGTCAAGCCGTCTCTCAAGTACAACACAATAGACAGCAGATGGAATAGCAAAGTGACATTAAGGGCAAGTGATCACCAAAGTACAAGTAATTTAAAGTTGTATCTAAAAAGTTGTGCCGGTAGTGTAATGATCTAATAAAAGTGGATGTAAAGTAAGTATACTATGATGATTGTAAGCAAAAGTCTAAGTGGTTATACTTAAAATGCAATTTCGAAAGCGTGATGATCTACAAATTTGTTGACATAAAAGGCCCGGTAAATGTCCAAGGAATGCGCTGGGGAAAGGCCCCTAGGTACAGCTGTCGTGCCAAAAATGGGGATGAGATGTGAAGCCCTCAAAATGGTATCCATGTGAAGTACAGAAGCATGAGGGCGTCCATCCTCATGAACTTCGGGTTTGACAACCCACATCCCAGTAATGTCGTTAGGAGTGTCGTCAACACACTCATACCAATGCACTAGAGCACGTGGGTAGACAGTGCCCCGATAGTTGAAAGAGAAGAAGAGTTGAACTTGGGCAGTGTCGAGAGCCAGCATGCCGATCTCGTCAGGCGCCGTCTCAACGAACACGGTGTCATATCGAGCAAGTCCATTATACCAGCTTGGGACAGCCCGAATCCGCTCGCTTCGCATACCGCCCGTGCCGCAGAGATCACTGGGGGCGTAGAAAATGGCTTTGGCCGAGGGATATATATCCATCGTGCCCTTGAATTTGATTGTAGTCCGAGGTGCGGTTGGATGGGAGTCAGAGTTGGAGC
>KV417530.1:411667-437077 GCA_001630335.1 Athelia psychrophila | reverse complement strand
GCGCGCGAGGACGCCGCGCTCTCCGCCGCACAGTCCGAGCTGCTCGCCGCGCTGTGGACGAAGCTTGGCGGGAACCGCCGCGAGCTCCAAGGCCACGGCGACCACCGCGCGCTGCTCAAGGGCCTCGGCGACTACCGGCGCCGCGCGCTGGTGCATGTCGTGGCGGCGCTCACGACGCTGCAGGCAATGAGCGAGGATATGGAGGATATGCGCGAGCGGGTCGCGGCGCCGGAGCTCGTCGGGTCGCGCGTGCCCGTGGAGGTGCACATCAGGAGCATCAGGAGTGGGCTGGAGAGGCTGAAGGAGGGGCGGGTGAAGGCGAAGGAGCGGGAGGAGGAGGCGATTCGCAAGATACTGACGATTGCGTAGGGTGCTGATGTTTTGTATTATATGTTGTCCTGCTTTGTATCTTATGTTACATGTATCATGCACTGGGTTCAGTCAAACCTCGCGGGACAAAGATGCCGAGAAGTCATGACCGTGACCACGATGGCCGCTCAGCACTTATGTAGTAGCCTTGACTGCGCGTTCGACGATCATCATATCAGTACTTTAGGTTGCCTGATGCACGCCCCTCACTGACGCACCGACAAGGGCCGATAAACATCCCCGAAATGTCAGTTATCGCCCATCTGTGCTGCCCACCACCATGCAGCTGCGCTCCTCTGATCTGTCCTCTCCTTCAAAGCGACGTGATGACACTGCCAACGACGACATCTGGGAAGACATCACACCTGCCAGCCAGCCGCGCAAGCGCTCTGAGTCTCCAAGCTCACAATCCCAATCTCCCGCTCGCAGACGAAGAGCAGTCAAGACTGTCTTTGTAGCGGCAGGATCTCCCCGCAGACAAACGACCAAGACGAAACGGTCCGCGTCGGCCATTCGAGCTGGCCCTGCGACCCCCAAGCCAGAACCAGCCCCGCCGGTGCCCGAGATGCCGAAACCAGTCGTAGAAGCCAATCCAGGGATATCGATGACAGAAATTACGAATATGGTATCGACGGGCGCACGACATATCGGGAGCTACGTGCGGGACGTGTTCACGAGCGCGATCCGCCTCCTCCGCCACCCGCTCTCCTTCATACTCTTCCTCTGGCTCCTCGCCACTCTCCTCGTGCTCGTGAACGACACCCTCCGCACCGCCTTTGCGCCCCTCTGCTACCTCCCCGGCGTCTCCCGCTCCGCCTTCTGCGCCCCGCTCCCGTCGTCTTCAGAGCCCCCCGCGCCCCGCTGGGCAGACTTCCCGCACCTGATGGACGCGCAGAGCGGCGCGTTCGAGCAGCTGCTCGACACCACCGCGGGCGGCTCCGCACTCGCGCACTCGATCAAGAAGGCCGAGATGGCGACGACCGACCTCTCGACGCTCGTGCGCGTGAGCAATCTACGCAGCCGCGAACTCATTGCCGACATGCTCTCCGAGTTCGTCGTGGACGCGCGCACAACCGGGCGCGGGCTGCAGCGGCTCTCGGCCAAGGTAAATGGCGCGGTCGACGGGATCCTCGCTATGAACGACTACGCGCTGCACACCATCGAGGGTGCCGCCGCGCGCTCGCCCTCGCGCATTGGTGTAGTGTTAAGCTTGATTCCGTTCGTGGACCTGAGTGGGTCCGCGGCGACGCAGGAGCTCGTGACGAAGACGTTCACCAAAGCGATGGACTACCACGCCGGGTCCCTCGCGCGGCTGGTCATCGAGGCGCAGGCGTCGCTCGCGAACCTCGACGCGCTCGAGCAGCGCCTTAACACGCTGAGCGAGGTCGTCGTGCGCGAGAACGCCACGCTCTCCGCGGCGCAATCCGAGCTGCTTTCAGAGCTATGGACGATGCTCGGCGGGAACCGCGACAAGCTGCGGGGCCAGGACAATCACTTCTTGTTACTAAAGGGTCTGGGCGATTACAGGAGCAGAGCGCTGGCGCATGTCGAGTCAGCGCTGATGACGCTGCAGGCAATGAGCGAGGATATGGAGGATATGCGCGAGCGGGTGGCGGCGCCGGAGCTGGTTGGGTCGCGGGTGCCCGTTGAGGTGCATATTAGGAGTATCAGGAGTGGGCTGGAAAGGTTGATGGACGGGAGGGTGAAGGCGAAGGCAAAGGAGGAGGAGGCGAAACGCAGGATATTCACGGTCTGATATCTTGTATCTTTGTCCGGTTGTGTATTATTTGATATCCAGTTTTGTACCCCATGTATCATTGGTGGAGCTTGCCTCCCCCTATTTATACCTTCGATTTGCCTACATACGAGCCCAATTTATTATGCTTGCCAATCCACGGAAAGCACTTTGTCAGCTGTCGCACAACGCTTGCTGTTTGAAAAAATATCAGCCTCTGCAGTCCCACACCACCCCCGCTTTTCTATGTATAAAACTGACTTGTTTGCAATGAGCCGTGCCGTCTTTCTCCCATTGCACGACCAATTCCGAGATGTACTTTATTATTAGTCAATGCACCGGGGGAATGAAAAAATCAGGCAAACAAGTGCTTGCTTTCCTCTCTGACCTTTTCTTTTCGGAACATTGAATCAAGTGTCTCTGATTCAGACACATTTAATTTAGTCATGCTTTATATATATTTACAGATAATTTGGTATTAGCAATTAATTAGCAATTCAAAGAATTGCAGTTTCAAAGCAGGTGCAAAGACCTGAATATAGCGGAAAAGTCAGTCAGCACAGGGTCAAAATAGCGAGATAGTAGGGCATTTTACAGAGCCAATGACAGCAAAGAAAGAGTCTCGATTGATTTCAATTACTTCAATTTAATGCTCAGATACGTACAAACTGGATGTTTAAGGACTGGATGCTCAAGAAACAGACAAAGCACAAGCAGGGAGGTAGCCGTGGCGGGCAGGGATTGAATTATGTACAAAGTCCGAGAGTATGCAGCGGCCCTCCGTTTTTGATTCAAGGCAAACGGCCCAAATATTGAACTTAGGGGGTTGACCACCTTTTGATCGAAATGTGGCGGAATGTCACTTCCTCTCCGTTGCAGCTTGGTTGCAGCACAAAACATTCTACACACACCACCATGCTAGTAGAACTCGGGCACCCGTGCCATATCTTCCACATGCCAACCCAGGATCAGAGGCCACTCTCCTTCAGAAACATCACCCAATCCTCATCAATGCCGTTGGCACTGTGTGATGCCGTTCCCTGCTGGCCGATATCGGGCATGTCCCGTGTGTCTGTAGCGAGAGTCTCAGCATACAGTTGCTGCCAGTAGTCTACCGAGGTCGAGTCATAGGGGAAGTCGGTTGATGAGGCCTGATGATACTGAAATTGCTGTGGAGGTAAATCTGCGGGCGGTTGGAAGGAAGAAAAATCCGATGTATTCGAGCCTAAATGTGATGGTTCGGGGATCCCTGTTGGGAGCGGCTGACCTAGAGAGGCAGGGAAAGGATTCAAAGCTTCGCGATTCGTGAATCCGGCCACGGTACCAGCTTGAGGAAAGCTGGATATGCACTCCATAAGGGATGGGTGAATATCGTCCATCGGCCCGAGGTTGGAGGATTGTGATTGAGAAGTGGCGCTGGATGATGCATGAAAGGAGAGTGGAGGTTTGGAAGACAAATGCCTGCCCACTGCTGCCTGGTCTATCGCTGCAAGCGATTTCTGCAAGAGCGCTCTGCTGATCGAGCCGCGAGTTTGACCGCTGAATACCTCCAAATCGTCTGGGTTGCCGCCATCTTGACCAGGTAGTATCTGCAAGGTCTCTGTGGGCGACCCGGCACCGCCGCGGTGTTGCGCGAACATTAACAATGCTTTATCCTGCAATCTATGCAGAATGTCCTACATAACGGACATCAGTCGCCAAGTTCTAGCAAATCGGAAGCAAACAATCCTACCATGCCGATTCGCACACGGGAGAACACCTTAGCACCATCCTCGAATAATTCGACCGCAATGGCCAGTTCGGAAAGGGCTGCAGGCGCGAAACTTGAGGAAGGGGCTCTCGTTACGATCAATCCGGTCATCATCTTAAGATCTTTCATTAATATAATGTAGATAGGATTCAATGGCACTCACTGCGGCAGAAAATAGCTGAGCCCATAGGATCCACCATCTGATGGATATATTGTTAGCCAGTCGCAAGAACGAGTGCGCAGCATATACCTCGTATAATACTCTGTCTCCTTAATATATTGGGCACTTGATCGAATGATAGCCGACGCACACCTTGTAGCTGCTAGGAAAGATGCAGCATAAGGGCTGCCTAGAGGATTGGCAGGATGATCGAGTAGTGCCCGAGCAAAATAGGTTTTGTGAATGAATAACATGGTGATCGAACGGATCATTGCAAGGTAGCCGCCTTTGAAACGTATGCTCGTGCTCACATCATCATCTTCCCTTCCCAAATAGAGGTTCAGAGCTGGTGGCAATGGCATTTCGCGGACCTTCCGGTCCAATTCCAGGATGGTTTCGTAATTTGGGGACTTGGCACATAGAGTCAGTTCAAGTACAGATCCAAAAATATTCTTGTTGAATTGATATCTCCATTTCCAAACTGCTCGCAGTCGTTAGAATTGATTCGCGTATGATATTGACAACATACATTGACCTTCCGAGTCTGAGTCACTCTGCACTTGTGGAAGGGCACAATCTACGTAAGACAGTCCCATGGAGGGTGGGCGACCTAGTGCTAAACTCTGCTGGATCGTAAGCAAGATAAGCCAGTTTGTAGCACATTATCGAACGCACAGAGTGCATGTCTGCACAGTAAACCTCCCAGAAAAGGACTCTCCGCCGTTCAGCCTTCACAGGATCCATGTTCCATTGCGCAGGATCACGATCTGTAATGAGTGAATATCGACGGGCTGACCACAGCGATTCACTTACGCATTCCAAGCTAGTTTAGCAATACTATTAGCTAGGTTTCCACCAGGTATCATGGCATTCACTTACACTTTGCGCGACTTTAGATCCCACAGACGATAGCATCCAGACACTTTCTCGTGAGTATCGCTGGGTGGACATACTGCAATAAGAGGTCATGGATAGGATGGCTTGAACTGTTTCCACCATCGGCGAGTCAAAGATGGACCGCAGCGCCAGGGCGGCGCGAGCGCATTGATGATAATGATCTCCCTCTTCGTTGGATCCTGGTAGCGTTAGACCCATAAGACGGCTCAGAGTGAAGACCGAATATAGAACCGAGATCTTGTGAGGCGAGATTTCTGTTGCGACTAAACAGTCTGGATTTTCTCGTTCCTGCTTGGCCATGTATATGGGGTTGAAAATATCCTGTATCAACTCTTCTCGTTGCACAAGCCGGAAAAGCCAAGAACCTTGCTCCAAGAATATCTCGCAGAGACTCCATGCACGAGTTCTGGATGGAAGACACGATAACAGCATGTTTATCGCAATTTCAAATGTCTCAGGCCCAGCCGGGCACCCACTACCCATAGGTAACGTGGCCGCCAAGTTGCTAAGAAGCTCTGGTATGTCGTCGTCTCTTGTACTGGGGTTCTCTGCTTCGGATTCTGCCTAAAATGCAGGGTATCGTGGCAGCATACTTTGAGGTTAAAAATATAACACTTACCGACAGCAAGGTCTAGATGTTGCAATAGTTTTCTTCAGTGAGCCGTGCCATTTCGAAGTGAAGGAAAGGTGGACAAACCTCTGATCCTGCGGACGCTCCAAAATATCGAGACTCGCCACTGTCGCCAATCGTCATAGTCCCAAAGGCATCCACGGTTTCAGCGACCGAAATTTCGGCGGTTTCGGGCTCTACGGCTTGCAGTTGCTCCGGACCGTGATTAATCAAGAGCAGATCATCTCGCAAAAGGAGATGCTTTTCTGAAGAAATACTCGATTGGAGAAGCGCCAGTGCATCCTCTAACAGGTGAATGCGATGGCTTAACTCGGATATCTTTCGAAGAAGTTCTTCCGTGACTGCAGGAGGATTGGATCTAAAACGCGTAAGAGGGCTATCTTACCATAATAAACGCAACCAATGGCAGACGCACGAAGTAGATCTTGATGCCTCACGGTTCGGAGCGCTGCTATGGGGACACGATTTTGAGCATCCTCGACGAACACAGGCACCACAGGGTAATTTCTGGAGTCGTGTTTGGCATGCAAAACTTGAAAGCTTCTGCTCTACACACCTTGTCGCATTTCAGTTTGAGCCTCTTGCAATTAACACAGGACAGCTCTCCGCGGGCGCGTTTTAGCTCTTCTGTGTCTGAAAGATCGAATCTAGATATGTATGAGTTATCTGCTAGTGTAGCTGCCGATAGAAATGTGGAACAGACCTTTTACCGCCGGTTGTTGGAAGGCTGCCGTGTGGGCATAACATCTGGCATTCTCTGCGAACACAGGCTCCACATGGTACTCTCTGGAGCCCATATATCGGAACGTTGTATGCACAAGATTTTGACATAGTAAATCACCTTGTCGCATTTCAATTTAAGCCTCTTGCACTCCGCGCAAGAAAGCTCTCCTCGATCGCGTCTCATCTCAATCACCTCCTCTGCGGCTAGTTTGCGAGAAGCATCCCGAGGGATGTCGGTATCTTGAATGTCGGTATTCATTAGATTGCGAGTTTGTACTTTGTGAAGGTGTCCTCGCACTTCTGCTCCAGATATCTCGATTCTCCAGACGTAGATGCGGCTTATATGATAGGTACTTCCGATGGCGATCTGAAACTTCCAGAGTCGAAACAGAAGAGCTGCTGTCCCAGAGAGCGGTGCGAGCTGAGCATCACTGCACTGCCAAAGCACCGCAATTAGTGTGGCTCAAAGTTGCGCATCTGGACGCATCTGCTTTCGCAGCGCTTCTCGTCGGCATCAGCGGCATCCTCTTAATTTGACTTCCCGCCTTCACCCGATCCTTCGTCAAGCTCACCGTTGACGTTGTTGCCAGCCACGAGAAGTGTTCACTTTGAGGGGTAACAGAGTCAAAGGAACAAATAATCAACGCGAAATCCAAAAGTATTGGGTAGGTACTTCTTCTGCATGGAAACAGAAATTCATTGATGCGGGACGAGACGGAATAGAAAAGGCCGGACGGGAGGGCCGGGGAGGATACTGCAGCGGTGAGAGGCAGAAAAGAGGCCGATCGATATTCGTGTCATCAGGATTTGCACTGGCCCGATGCGTTTCGCACACGGATCGGCGAGCTAGAGAAATGCCGGCGCCTATGTGCTGCTACGAGTTCAATACTCCGGGATTTTCCCAAGTCACCGGGCCCGTTATAAGCAATTCGCGTTCGTCCAGACCAACATCAACATGATTAACCCTCTCAATATTGCAGCAACTTCCGCGGTAGTTCTCGTCGTAGCTGTGGCCGGCGACCGCTGGTCTCGCAACAGGAGGATGCGAGGCTCGAAGCTTCCCCCTGGTCCCGCTGGGCTGCCTCTACTAGGCAACATTTTCGACTTCCCTAAAACTGAAGAGAGCCTCGCTTACAAGGCAATGTCGCGCAAGTATGGTAAGAAGATTCATTGTGGAAACTCATATAGAGGCTAAAGCTCCTTCCAAAGAGTCGGATATCGTACAACTGACCATTCTGGGGATGTCGGTGATTGTCCTCCATGATATGAAGTCTGTTCGTGATCTCATGGAAAGCCGTTCATCTCTGTACTCGGACAGGTAAGCATGCAAATCTGACTTCCTTCCAGCCGACGCCTAACACTTTGTAAATTTTAAAGGCCCCATTCTGTGATGATTTGCGAACTGTGAGCTTATTGGTCCATTCAATGGGAGGCCGTAGCTAACGATGGCTGTAGAATGGGGTGGGGCAGCAACGTTGTATTTTCATCATATGGTGACTTTTGGCGAGCGTCGAGAAAGGTCATGCACCAGGAATTCAAACCCCTTGCTGTGCATAATTTCCATCCAGGGCAAATCAAAGCTGCACGGCAGCTCTTGAGACGTCTTTTGGACTCCCCAGATCTTTGGCTAGAGCACTTAAAGCAGTAAGTGCCCTTTACAGCTCGAACGTATACAATTTTACTAAACTATTTAGACAAATAGCAGGAGCTACTCTCGACACCATTTATGGAATTGACATGGCTCCAAAGAATGACCCATACATCGATGTCTTAGAAGACGCTATCGATGGAGTAACGACCGCCGCAAGGCCAGGTGCATTTCTGGTCGATGCCATCTCGTGGTTGAAATATATTCCTGCCTGGGTGCCTGGCGCCGACTTTCAACGAAAGGCAAATATATGGAAGGAATATCGGGCCAGCTCAGCCTTTAACACATACAATGCTTGCAAGCAAGATATTGTCAGTACTGTTTCATCTCGTCTCGAACCATGTTATTCTGAACCCATAAATACTAGGTGGAAGGATCGGAAAAATCATCTTACTGTTCTCGGCTCCTAGCTGGGCTTGATCCCAGCCGGGACAACAGCGCAGAAGAGTTAATTATTCGAGAAACCGCAGCAGCTGTGTACGGAGGTGTGTGGCTGATCCATTCCTAATTGCTTGCACGGATAGTTAATATATGATGCCTAGCCGGAGTTGACACAGTGAGCTCTCCATTCATCAGATCGCTGGACTCTTCGCCTCTGACATAATTCAACTTTGACAGGTAGTGTCAGTCCTGGGCACATTTTTCTTGGCTATGGTCATGCATCCGGAAGTACAGGCCAAAGCCCAAGCCGAAATCGACGCCGTCGTTGGACCGGGACGCCTGCCTACATTTGGTGAAGAGGATTCCCTTCCGTACCTGAGCGCGGTAGTGAAGGAGTGTCTGCGGTGGCAGAATGCCCTTCCTCTCGGTGTCCCGCACAGATTGATGGCCGATGATCATTATAATGGATATTTCCTGTCCGCCGGCTCGATCGTCGTCGTCAACACTTGGTAAGCATCCCGAGCTTTTATGCGAAATATGCCCTGATCACCTTTTCCTACCACAGGGCAATTCTTCACGATGAGAACACATACCCTGATCCGTTCTCGTTCAAACCGGAGCGATTCATGAAGGATGGTCAACTGGACCCCACTGTGCAGGATCCGGCTTTGGTTGCTTTCGGTTACGGGCGGCGAATCTGGTTTGTAATTATTTGCCTCTACCAAGTTCCAGCGATTGATTTCAAACGCAGTCCCGGCCGCCACCTGGCCATCGGAAACCTGTGGCTCACGTTCGCCTCTGTCCTAACGGCTTTCAATATTGCAAAGGCCGTAGACGCTGACGGACGTCAGATAACACCATCTGGCCGGTATCTTCAATCTCTAACCAGGTGCGCTGATAATACTTGGGGGATCTTAATTTCTTTTCTCAGGAGCTTACAATTGCCTGCTTTTAGTCACGTCGAGCCTTTCAAATGCGCGATAACGCCCCGTTCTGAGAGCGTGAAAGACATGATCTTGTCTACGGCCGATGAAGCCATGTGATCATGTGCTAAACCTCTCGGTGATATCTCAATATAGAACCTAATCCCCGCTTTGAATTAACTTTTAATTACAATGCTCTCAATCTTCATATAATCAGAATTATTTCTTTCGACATTTTATCCGTGCATTTTGCTTGTGTCCATCGTCTAGCTGTAAAAATGCTGCAGTTCTCTTCAACATTTTCTTAACAACACACTACGGAGTCTGCTGTGTCGCCGTGTGCCACCAGCGTCACTGTCATCTAACCTGACACGAGTTAGATCCTCCTGGCCAACTCCTGGTATATGCTGTCTTTCGCCGACAGCGACTACAATGATCAAACCTGCAGAAGGTTCGGTTGTAACAGTGTGACGCAGTGGTAAACTGGCTGTGTGGTATTGCGGAATACTGGTGGCAATCTGAAAGAATTGCAGGCCAGTAGCCACAAATACCAGTACTCGTCCCCCGACGAGCTGAGCACTACTACACTGCCAAAGGACTGTCGTAAGCTCATTTTCCGACATAACCGCCTCTACATTTTCTTAAGCTTCTGACTGACTTAGCCGATCTCTCCTCGACCGACGACGCAGTTCACGAGCTCAGTGACTTCAGCGCTGCAATAATACAAGTTTATATCAGGCATTACATCGCTCTGTCGGTTCTGCTTCATTGATGTCGATCAGAATGTATGTACATATACGTCTACAACTGGCTTGCAATATATAAAGCCCACCAAGTCCACGCCGCTTTTCCTCAATACCTCGCTTGCTATGTCTAGCCCCCACTTGGACGATCCCCTTTCGACCATGGTCACGACCGACCACCCACACGCCAACTGCGCTGAGCCGCTGGATGCCACACCGACGTCGCCATTCGACGCCCAACTGATCGTGACCCTCAGCCTCCACATTCCCCCCATGACCCCGACCGAGGAGGTCCGAAAATACTGGCTCGGAGAGCAGGCTAGATCTCAGAAGTGGATGCAGGAGTCGGACCACTGAAGAGATAAAAGCGATCGATAGGTTGCCATACGTGGAGATTGTTGCGTTTGACGCAGCCCAGGGCAATCTGCAGTTGTCCGCACCTGTTTCAGTTTTCGACATCCCCAGCGTTTAGTGCCAGGTGAGTACCACCAAGTTCGCTCTTTCCGGGGTGGACTGAGCTGAAATCTCGTTTCGCAGGCAAAACGAAAAGAGAAGCACAGCCCGAAGAACCCTAAAAAACCTCATGCTCGACTTGGTTCGACTCTCCCTTCATGTTCATGATCGCGTACCCATCCCTACGCCTTTGCCCCGTGTTGCTATCCCTCCTCGCGCTGTCAGCATATAGCTCGTTGTCACAGCTATGCTCCCCTGTATCTCCAATATGTCGTTATGTTACCCTTGTTGTTGTGCTGTGTTCTCCATGTCCGATGTTTGGATAGGGCGCAGGAAGGGAGAAAATAGCCACAATCTTTCCGACATCGAAGATACCTTTATACTTGCCGCGCGTGGAGGGACTATCGTGATCGCCCACATGCAACTCACCTTCGAGTCCGATCTCGGGTTCTTGGCTTCTTGGCCCTCCGCCTAAATCCTGATTTTTGCTACCGTCTACTGCCATCGTAACTCGTTGCATCATCTCAGAATCTCAACACAGCGGAGGTCGATTAGGTTACATTCCGGCCGGTCCACGGATAACGACTCCTCCGAACTCGAATCCGGCATGGCCTTGGAATGTCAATTGCGTAATGTTGCGTTTTCAAGGTTGGCAACTGCAATTTCAAACAGGTATGTATAACTTGGAACACCTCATTGTCGTCTCGGACGGATCTCTCGACGACATTTTGCTATTTGGTGATCTGACCTACCGCGGTGGAGGCAGTGTCCTCGAAATTCATAATACTGTGTTTCTTCAAACGCTGTAGGCCTAGGCGAACCCTTTGACCAGACCTGCTTGCTGTGTTGGCCAGCGGATCGAGACTAATGACCATCCATGACGCAGTGTTAATTATAAGGTTGGAGGATGTTGGAACTTGCAAGCTTAAGGCAGGCCGCGATTTTCGATCTTGACCCACAGGCGTCGGGAATCGGAATTCGTTAGATTTTTACTCGGACCTGAGGATACTCACCTCCTATTGTAGTAGATTTGTAGTGGTCTGTATGCCTTTCGTACCGTCTTGTGGCCGCAGCGCTTGCAGTTGCGCAGTTTGCACTGCTAGACAATATTTCCCTCTCGAAGCTATCCCACTTCCAGCACTTGACCTCTGAGTATCGCAGGCGCGATTCGCTTATCCAATAATCCAAGTCCCTGGAGCCTGGACGAGATGGACATAACCGGTGTTTCCAGGCCTTGATAGCGTTGCGAGGCTGCAAGCTGCAAGTGCGATCCCGAAGATACTACTTACGTGTGGTAAGATAATGGGACTTTTTGTAAATACAGCTAAATGGGGAACCGGAGACCGCTTTTAAGGTCGCGTTGAATGCGATCTTTGTTTGTACATTGTTTGCGCAGCGCCACTTTCACATTTGCTCCACCCGCCCGAGGCCGATCGTCGTTGGCAGGCCCGGGCAGGACAGGGATTTGACTGGATTTGGGTCTAGTTGACTTTGGCCCAACTTCGGCCGCTAGCGCTGGTACTCAATATTCAATTGTGGAGGGTGGAGCACAGTGGCGCTGCGCAAACAGTGTACACAAATTGAAAGATTACATTCAACTCGATCTCACAGCTAAATGGAAAACCGGAGACCGCTTTTGAGGCACGTCAAAGAACTGAGGTCAGCTCAAGGCCAGGTTAGGTAACTTCAGAGTCCAATACACTAGGATTTTCCCAAGCCCCCGGGCCCGTTATAAGCAATTCACGTTCGCCAAGACCATGTGCCCTGTCAACATGATCCACTCTCTCAATATTGCTGCAACGTTCGCGTTAGTGCTCGTCGTAGTTGTGGCCGGCGACCGCCGGTCTCGCAACAGGAGGATGCGAGGTTCGAAGCTTCCCCCTGGTCCTCCCGGGCTGCCACTACTAGGCAACATTCTCAACTTCCCTAAAACTGAAGAGTGGCTCGTTTATAAGGCAATATCGCGCGAGTATGGTGAGGAAGAGTCATTGTGGAAACTCGTATAGAGGCTAAAGCTCCTTTCAAAGGGTCGGATATCATACAACTGCGCATTTTGGGGACGTCGGTGATTGTCCTCCATGATATGAAGTCTGTTCGTGATCTCATGGAAAGCCGTTCCTCTCTGTACTCGGACAGGTAAGCATGCAAATCTGAATTCCTTCCAGCCGACACCTAACACATTGTACACTTCAAAGACCCTACTCTGTAATGATTTGCGAACTGTGAGCTTGTTGGTCCATTCAATGGGAGGCCATAGCTGATGAGAACTGTAGAATGGGGTGGTGCAATAACGTTGTATTTTTACCATATGGTGACTTTTGGCGAGCGTCGAGAAGGATCATGCACCAGGAATGCAAACCCCTCGCTGTGCATAATTTCCATCCAGGGCAAATCAAAGCTACACGGCAGCTCTTGAGACGTCTTTTGGACTCCCCAGATCTTTGGCTAGAGCACCTAAAACAGCAAGTGCCCTTTACAGCTCGAATGTATACGATTTTACTAAACTATTCAATAGACAAACAGCAGGAGCTACTCTCGACACCGTTTACGGAATTGACATAGCTCCAAAGAATGATCCATACATTGATGTCATAGAAAGCGCGCTCGATGGAGTCGTCACCGCTGCAATGCCAGGTGCATTTCTCGTCGACATCGTCTCATGGTTGAAATATATCCCCGCCTGGGTACCTGGCGCCGACTTTCAACAAAAGGCAAATAGATGGAAGAAATATCAGATCGACTCAGTCCATGACACATACAATGCTTGCAAGCAAGATCTTGTCAGTGCCTTTTCATCTCGTCTCGAGCCATGTCGTTCTAAGCCCATAAACACCAGGCGGAAGGCTCGGCAAAATCATCTTACTGTTCTCGGCTCCTCGCTGGGCTTGATCCCGGTCGGGACAACAGCGCAGAAGAGTTAATTATTCGAGAAACCGCGGCAGTTGTGTACGGAGGTGTGTGGCTGGTCCATTCCTGATTGATTTTATGGATAATTGAGCTATAATGCTTAGCTGGAGTTGAAACAGTGAGCTCTTCATTCATAAGATCGCTGGACTCTTCGCCTCTGATATACTTCAACTTTGGCAGACAGTGTCAGTCCTAGGCACATTTTTCTTGGCTATGGTCATGCATCCAGAGTTGCAGGCCAAAGCTCAAGCCGAAATCGACGCCGTCATGGGACCGGGACGCCTGCCTACATTTGGTGACGAGGACTCCCTTCCGTACCTGAGCGCGGTAGTGAAGGAGTGTCTGCGGTGGCAGAATGTCCTCCCTCTCGGTGTCGCACATAGATTGATGGCCGATGATCATTATAACGGATATTTCCTGTCCGCCGGCTCGATCGTCGTCGTCAACACTTGGTAAGCATCCCGAGCTTTTATGCGAAATATGCCCTGATCACCTTTTCCTACCACAGGGCAATTCTTCACGATGAGAACACATACCCCGATCCGTTCTCGTTCAAACCCGAGCGATTCATGAAGGATGGTAAACTGGACCCCACTGTGCAGGATCCGGCATTGGCTGCCTTCGGTTACGGACGGCGCATTTGGTTCGTCGTGCCTCATTCCTAATTTCTAGTAATTGATTTCAAGCGCAGTCCCGGCCGCCACATGGCCATCGGAAATGTGTGGTTCACGCTCGCCTCTGTCCTAACGGCTTTCAATATTGCAAAGGCTGTAGACGCTAACGGACGTCAGATAACACCATCTGGCCGGTATATTACATCTCTGACCAGGTGCGCTGATAGTACTTGGGTGATCTCAATTTATTTTCTCAGGAGCTTACAATTGCCTGCTTTTAGTCACGTCGAGCCTTTCAAATGCGCGATAACACCCCGCTCTGAGAGCGTGAAAGGCATGATCTTGTCCATGGCCAATGAAACCATGTGATCATGTGCTAAACCTTTTGATAACATCTCAGCATCGAACCGACTGAATCCGCTTGGAACTGGAACTTTTACTTCCAATGCTCTGAATCTTCATATAACCGGAATTATTTCCTTTTCTCCGTGTATTTTACTTGTGTCCGATGTCTACCTGCAATAATGCTGAATGCTGCAGACAGTTCTCTCCAAAATTTTCTTAATAACACATACTGCGGAGCCACTGTGTCGTTGTGTGCCACCAGTGCCATTGTCATCTAATCTGGCATGAGTTAGTTCCTCTTGGTCAACTCCTGGTATATGCTGTCTTTCACTGACAGCGATTGCTATGAAGAAACCCGCAGAAGTTTCGGTTGTAACAGTGTGACGCAGTAATACATTGGCTATGTGTTATTGGGGAATGCTTGTGGTTATCTGAATTACAGGCCAGTAGCCGCGAATACCAGTGCTCGTCCCCTGAGCCGTCAGGTTACGGGCCTATCATTGTAATGGCAACGAAACGGTTATAAACACTGAAGTCTGGCCATCCTGCGGATCTGGTGTCATTCAAACGGCTCGCTGTGAACCCCTTCGTACTATTGGTGGCAGTATATCACGGTCCCTCAGCATCACCTCAAGTTCGAGAGCATGAGATGAACTTTTGTCGGTTAGAAGGGGATGAGTAGCACATATCGATGTCATATTTGGCGGATGACGCCTGAAGGAGCTCCTTGAAGGCGGACCGTTCGTGTTGCAATTCAATCGCGGTGATTTGTGTTTGCTGATAATATGTAACACGTTTTAGTGTACAGTCAATGGATTTTCAGTCACAACCAATGAGTGCCATTGAAAGTTGGGCTCGCAGCAATGCTTTGCGATCAACACCATTTCCATAAGTCCATAGGCGAAGGTCGAAATCCACCAATTTCGGTGGTGAGAACCCAGACTACTCAGACAGTGCCTAAGAGACATATGATTAGCACGGTCTAGCATGCAGGCCTTGTTGTCTTACTTTCGCCAAGTGTTGAGTATGTGCTTATGTCCAGCACAATTATCACGAAAGTGCTCTGCGTTGTCTTTTAAGGGGAGTGAGCAGCAATGTAATATGATATTGCCTTACCACTCAATCAGTTCAGATGCGCCTCTTTTTGTTCCCAACTGTGTGTACGGTTTTCAAGCAACCTTCCGAATTGCCATCTTCTTCGCAACAGCTCCAAATGAAATTCTCTGGGAATTGCCGTCTATTTTCATCTGTGTCCATAGGCCCATGGCAGTCTTCATCGTGGTCTGCAAAAGCTTGATAGTCCACTTCCAGATTGCCTAATAGATGTATGAGGATTTGTAAAATGAGTAAGATTGCGACGCGACGGCTAACCGTGATGATATACACATTCATCTTCTTCATGCTCTTCTCCGACGTCAAAGTCTTCATCACAATTCGCGCAGATCACATATCGTGGTACCACTGTTAGGGAGTGGGACCGCTTATGCTTGCGACGCTCAGATTGGATGGTGACAAGCTCTTCGAAGAGGGCGAGCTGCACGGCATGGTCCGACTCGACCAGTTTCGCAAGAACCGTACGCAAACGCGTCTCCGGCGTAGTCTCAATGGCCAGAAGTAACTGACTAAAAGCTGCCTCGTCGATGGCTCCCGCGTCTTCGTCCTCTTCTCCTTCCCCGATGCTAGCTTCCCCCTCTAATGTGTCGTCTTCGTCATCAGAAGGGAGGTCCGTCAAGTCGATCACTTCGCTTGACATCGGTTCGGGGTAAAGCTTGTTAGGTGGGTGTCAACCAGAGTCGTGCAAGCAAAACAGGCAGTAAACGCGAAAGCGGCGGAGGCGAAGTGGAAGAGTAGGTTTAAACTTTAAGCCACAATTTCGAGTTGAGTGTACGCTTGGCACGATATCGAAATTATGTCATTTTTGGTTCCCTCTGGATATTGAAGTGTTTGCAGACACATCCCGATAGATGTATCGACGAGGATATTAGATACGTCCCATTGTACTGCACAGTCTAGAGGATCTTCGTCGAAAGTTTCCAAAGGTCTATAACCTCCGGGATTTCTGCGATCATCCACCACCTGGCCTTGACTCCAGTTGACCCTGGTTGACCTGGCATGGACCATAGAACAACATGAACAACACAATGAAGAGAATACGCGACTTCTCTTTTTTGAAGCCATCTAGCACCACAGCTATATGTTTTGGGAGTGACATTGCGCCGACCCGGTCGGTGCGGCTTTGATTACTATCTGCCTCCACATCATTTCCTGGTGCCTGCATGGTGTCTGCAGCTTTACATCTCTACATGATTACTACCAACCGGTGATAACTTGCAACGGACGCTTCGCACGGCATGTACCTAAGCTGTGCGGCTGTTCCATCACTGTCTTAGCGATCATTGATCTATCAACGGTGGCTCCGGTCAGCAAGGATATCCACCCATATATTGGTCCAGTGTCGATATACGATGCTCATTTTTCTCTCTTGAAGTCTCATACGCCATGTCTTCAGAAGAACGGACACCTCTCATTGCTGGCCAGGATGACGCCGGGTACAACGCGGTTGTGCCAACTGCAAAGAAGGCGAAGGCGATCTCCCCTCTCCCCAAAATGCAAATATTCACCCTCATGTACATCTCTTTCGGCGAACCCTTGGCAGCCACTGTCATCGACCCTTTCATTGTGCAGCTTGTGCGCGAGACGGGTATCACTGGTGGGATCGAGGCGCGAACTGGCTACTATGCCGGTGCCATTGTGAGCAATCCATATACGAAGCGAAGGAGGTTATCTAACATTATGCAACGTTTAGGAATCACTATTCTACGCCGCTGAAGGCTTGACCGTGCTGCAATGGGGCCGCGCGTCCGACAGGATCGGCCGCAAACCCCCTCTGGTGTTTGGCACACTGGGACTTGCCGCAGCCGTCACTTCCTTCGGGTTTTCCAACAGCTACTGGCCACTCATTGCCAGCCGATTCATGCAGGGAGTCTTCAATGGAAACATCGGTATTACCAAATGTGTCCTGGCAGAATCAACAGATTCCACAAACATCGCAACAGGTGTGTACTGATCTAATATTGTGACGAATACCCAAACTTACGAGGAGCGCAGCACTCTCTTTTATTCCTCTGCAATATGGGCTGGGTATGACATTCGGTCCCATGATTGGTGGCCTTCTAGCTCATCCTGCTAAACACTGGCCAAACACACTCGGCAAAATTGCCTTACTCCGCGAACATCCCTACCTCCTCCCTTGCGCCACAGCCGCACTCGTTCCCCTCAGCGCATTCATATGGGCGTCAATTTTCCTGAAAGAAACTCTTCCTTCTGCCATTGCCCGCAACAAGAAGAAGTCCCAGGAAGGTATATCCCTGCCTCCGAGCGAGGCCCAATCGGAAGTCGACGTGGCCCTCGACGAGCCCAAGGTTCCTTTCAGTGCTTTGATGAACCGCACCGTTCTCATCCCCGTCGTCAACTACGCATTCCTTGTGTTTGTCGAACAATGTTCCAGCGCCCTCCTCCCCCTAGTCTATGCCTCTTCTATTGAAGCTGGCGGCCTTGGGCTTGACAGTTTCACCATCGGCCTCCTCATGAGCGGAGTCGGCATCGGCATCGGCCTTTCGGCAACCCTTATCAGCCCTGGAGTGCTTAGGAAACTAGGACCGCACAACACGTATCGCACATTCTTTTGGTGTTATTTGTTTATGATCTTATCTTACCCTACCATGAACTTCTTGGCGCGGAGAGCGGGGGGTGTTGATATTTTCGTATGGATAGTGATGGCGGCGCAGCTGTCAATCATCACGCTGACTGTGATGAACTACAGTGAGTCGTGGTTACACTTGCTTCGTTTTGGACATGCGCTGACTTGCTTTCTCTCACAGCCTCCATGTACATTTTCTTCAACAACTCCGCTCCCACTAAATCCACACTTGGCGCAGTCAACGGTCTCGCACAGACCGTCGCATGCTTCGCTCGCATCCTCGCACCTATCACTTCGTCCTCGCTCTTCTCCCTGACCCAACAATATAACCTGTTGGGCGGGACGATGGTATACTGGATTCTTGTTTCCTTCTTCCTCTGCGGATTATATGCGTCCTCGTATTTGCCAAAGCACCTAAAGGAGGAAGAAGATGAGCGCGTGGAGGTGACTGAGAATTAGATGTGTTGATCTCAGGCTGGATCTCAACTATTTAACTACATTATTATCATTATTCCATCTACTGCAACGCAACACATTCATTGACATTGTATTCCAACAAAACCCACCCCGGGATCTCCGGCTCCGCTTCGTAAGATTCACGATGCTTCCGATGACATCCAGTCCCATCTCGAACACTTTGGAACTGCATAGAATGTTGAAGTAAAGTAGACGAACCACAGACAATGGGCCATTGTGTGTGTACTGTTTGCTTATGTAATCCCACCGTGGGCTATATAATTAGCTGGGGAGGTCTCACAAGTCGCATCGTCTCTTTCATTCATCCCCCGCATCCCAACCCGCTACCACCATCAACAAGCAATGTCTTCTAAACAAACAAGCTCTGGCAGTGGATACGCCAAGAACAGCGTTACTGGAAGTGGCTCAAACGATCAGGTGAGTAGCGAGCCACGGTTATTGGCTTGCCACTGGCACATCAAGCCAACAGCAGGCACCCAGCGCGTTCGTTTCTCATTCTTATACTCACCTCTCGCATTTTTTAGGGCAACCACTACTGTACTCGCGAAGATAGTGCTGGTAACTCTGGTTACCACTACTCCAACAAGTAAGTAAACCCATACATGCAACATCCGCACTCTTATCAGCTCTCTTATCGTAATACATGCGCTGACTCCTTTTGATCTTTTCTTCAGCGATGGAAGCTACTACTACTCGAACACCGACGGCTCAAACTACTACAACAGTGGCTCCGGATACGCGCAGTACACCAGTCCTAGCGGCCAGCAGAACAAGTCGTACGGCAAATAAGGGGTGACCGTAGAGTGCAAGAAAGGTGCGTCTGTCGTGTCATCCCCCATGATATACATTATTTACTGGTGGTTTTCATCAGAAAGCGCACAAACTGTGCAGTCACGTTAAGAGAGAAAGCTATTTGTATGAATGTATTTGTATCCTTGAAATTGATTCGCTGTTTATGCATTCCGGTTGCGCAGTTGGCTTGTTTTGCATGAGAATCGGGCTGATTGGTGTGGTTCTGAAATACCTCGTATTTAAAGTAAACATAGCACTGAGTGTTGAGATCCGGATGATTGCAGGACGCGACCAAGACGCGATCAAGACGCGACGCGTCGCATTTCTTCCCCGGGCCGCTAAGCCGATAGCATATATAAAGCGCACCACGATTATTGCGCTTCCTGGCTACTAACCACCACCTGATCTGCCTTCCCATCCAGAGGAATGTCGAGCAAAAACAAAAAGGGATATCCCCCCACATATGTCACTGGTAGGGGGGTAAACAGCCAGGTGCGCCGGGATCATGGCACTGGTGCTGCGTGAGTTCGCATGGCTGAATATTGTCTTTCATCGTGCAGGGTAATCGTTATGATAAACGCGTCGACCCGGATGGCAAGCCTGGATATCACTATTCAAACGAGTATATCCCCATTATGCATAATGCGCTTACTTTAATTTTCGCACCGACTCGTTCAGGGATGGAAGCTACTACTACCAGAATCCCGATGGCTCCAAATACTACGAGAACAAAGCAGGCAATTCCAAATACACTAACCCTAGGGGGGACACATACGTGAAGTCAAGCAGTAAATGTGCCAATTCTGTAATCATGACGCGGTGCTAATATCCAATCTCAGGTGCGACTGTGGCAAACGACCACGGTGATATTCAGGATGATAGAAATGGAGATCATTCTTCGGCTGCCGCCGAGGATGGAAGCGACGGCGGACATGCCTCAGATGCTGGGCACAGTCATGACGGATCCAGTGACAGCGAAGGGTCTGGTTCGCGTCCTGATGCTGGTCAAGAGGACGCTGTTGATGATACCGACGACGAAAGCGACGACGAAGGGTCTGCATCACTTCCTAATTCTGATGAAGAGGGCTCTTTAGACTCACCTGGAGGTTCGGACGACTCCGAGTCTGCTGGCGAATCAGACGAATATTCCGATGACTTCGAGGACGAATGAGAGGACGAGCTCGAGTTAGACTACTTCTCAAATTTAAACTCTGTCGAGTGACTATTCGTACAAGGAAATTCTGACAAGTTAACGTTGGTGGCAATTGCAAGCTTAAGGTGATTTTTGTGCGGAGAAATTGTTCATTGTATTCCAAAATGTTTGACGTCCGCCGGGGATAATTTCAAGTTAAATTTGTCATTGATGACGCGGGTCTATGCTTTCGGAGATGGCACCTAGTACTGCATATACGCACTGCCACCCAGCAATTGCCACTTGCCCCAGTTTGCACCGAGTACGCTCCAGATCAGGTCCAGGTCACCGGACTTTGATTCTGAAACACAGAGTACCTCGAACAACCCGAATATGGCGTAATTAAGGGGCTATTCCCATGGCTATGATAGGCCCCCTGAAACCCCCAGGTATGAGGTCGGACCCTGGTCCGGGGAAATTTTCGAGATTTGGGACATAGGTCGGATCCAATCCGGGGTATTTGGGGCTCAGGTGTTGCGAAATGCATTAGGTACACCCGGAGGGATTTTTTGGCCCAGAGTAGGTCGGAGGCAGCATCCGGGGATTTTCTCGAGAGTAAGAGAAAAAAAAGACTTCGCCAGAAGTCGAACTCCGGCTAGATTGAGCAGTCACGTTCAAGTTAAACCATTTTATACTACAACTTGATATGTATTTCATTGTGTACTGAGTTCAAACTACGCACAGCTGATTTACCTTTGACATGCAAGCAAACCATCGCCATTATTACTAAGATATACATACTTCAAGAAACGGCATTGTCACCGAGTCAGCTTGCTCGCTACATTCGCAGGAGCTCCTGGAGCCTTTTAGGGGCATCTAAACCCGCTGAGACTCGCTCAGAAAGCGGTTGAGAGCCTAAAAATACGGGCTTAAGGCGATTTTGCGCGATTTTGGGGAATTTTGGAGGCCCGAGCGTCGGAGGCGACATCCGGGGGATTTGGATTTTGAGGGCCAAATTCCATCCGGGGAATTTTATTTCTTATGCCTGGTTTTCGGGGGGCCTGCTATGATATCAATCGCTATGCATATAAAGACTGCAATTGCAAGTCGAGTTTCCTTTCCCCCAAACCACCACCTTCACCACCTCATTGAAACCACCCAGAAAAATTCTCGTACAATGGAGCCAGAAGTCATATGCATTGCCAGTGGCACCAACAGCCGAGTGAGTATTAGTTATGTTATGGTGCATGTAGCAGTGATATTGCCGTTGCTTGCGGCGTTGGGATGAGAGACAGAGACAGAGGATAGGAGCCTCAGGAGGGGGAGGAGGAATTGTGTATTTGGTAGCAGCGAGAAGTGGCTACAGGTTTCGTGGTACCACTATGTATGGCGATGATCACTGACATCCAATGTTTGAAGGGGAATAAATATTACAAATACATCGATGGAAGCTACTCGTACGATAACATGGATAGATCGACGTACCACAACGGCGGAAAGGGCCGCGCTGTGTACACCAATCCCCAAGGACATACCTTTGATCTGGAGGTGTGTACCATACAACGTTTCAAGGGGAAATATTTTCTTACACCCCAGTTACACTGTCACTACGTAGGCTCCCCCAGTTTAACTGGTCGGCTGTCACGGAAAAAGCCCTGGCATATACGCTCTGTGATATTTATTCTCCGGAGCTTGCGCCACAGTCTTCATATCTTATTCTCGAACATGTCACGTCTCATCTCTTGTGTTCATTCATTTCTGTACTTTGTATTCACTGTTGTACCTGTACCATCTTTCAATACTCCCATAACGAGCCCCGGTCATCTTTTTTGTTCACTCGTTCCCCGTAAGGACTCATTCGACTCCGAGTTGCAGAACCTCGCGAACCTCTGAAGCGCGTCTAGCACCCTCTCAGGGGCTATCTCATTAACTCGCCAAACATCGCTTCTTTTCTTCCCCCACCTGCCTCCCATACACATTAAATATATACAGTGCATTGTCCCGCAGAATTTCGGCGCCGAGTCTTCCTGGACTATAGTGACATTGGATAGGTACGGGTCTCTCACTTGTCACTAGCGGCTATAATCGCGATCCTATCGATCGTTAGGTATTGAAGTTGAAGCTGCTCTGTATCTCAACATTTTCCCACCAATTGGCAACCTCCAAGTTCATACGGGAGGCAAGCATCCCACCCACGAGTTCAATACCGCAATATCGATTAAATACAAGATCCCGAGACCACGTCGCCGCGCTAACGACGTAACGTAAACCCGATTTATATAATTCCAGCACGGCGTCTGTGCCAGACCACCTCTTTACCGCCTACCTCCACCTCCGCCTACCTGCACACGCACACACGCTATCTTCTCCCTTATTGCATCGCCCCAACGCTTCACAAGCATGTCCGACACCAACAGCAACGGATACCCTCAGACGTATGTCACCAGCAGCGGGAGCAACGACCAGGTCCATCGGCACATCGATTTCGCAGCCTGCCGCCTCACGTTGCACTGCGATATGGTACTGAGTACTGAGCCTCCACACAGGGAAACCACTACTGCAATCGCGTTGATTCGGCTGGAAACCCCGGTTATCACTATTCCAACACGTACGTCCCGCTACCGCTACGCCTTGCGCGCATCGTCTCTTTAGCCTGAACTGACGAGCGCGCCTCAGTAACGGAAGTTACTACTATCAGAACACCAACGGCTCGACGTATTACAACAGCGGAGCAGGATATGCTCAGTATACCAACCCCAGCGGGTACACCTACAAGTCGAGCAACAAATGAACTTGTTGGGTGCCAGGTCATCGCTGGTTATATATTATCTTGAAGCTTGATGGCGGAGGACTTTGATTCTGGTTTTGATAATAACGAATATTTGACTCTTTGTGTGAGCGCCAAGTGAACACCCACCGTTTTCAAAGTCCTCCTTTGTCAAAGCCATGTTTGGGACGCGGGTATGAGCACTGTTGGTAATATTGCTCCATGAGCATGATCACAATGGCACTGGAGCAAGTTGAACGTTGAAGACTTGAGAGGGCACGAAAGCCACATCTATCCAAAGTTAGGGGTTAGCTCATTGCAGCACGGACCTCAAAGCGGTAAACCAAGCGCCAAATCAGGCCTACCGGCGCGTCAAGTGACAAGCGACAAGGAGGTTCAAGAATCGAGGAGCCAAACAAGACACGATATATATTATATACAAAGCAAAGGAAAACACAACAGAGATGCGTAATAGACGGGGGCCAGAAGAGGCCGGGAAAGATAATAGAAAGGGAAATAGAGAGATAGAGCGGAAGAGAGATAGAGAGATAGAGAGGAAGAGATGGAACATGAATACATGTGTCAACAGTGTTCCGATCCAAGATAACAGGAGACGTGAATGAACGTGTGGGGCGCGTGCGTAACGGAGAGGGAAATGGAATTGGCGAGGGAGTGGACGTGCAGGTCATTAAGCGGCGGAGGGAGGTCAGGCGGAATGGATGGACTGCCGGGAGAAGCGCAGAAGGGGAAAAGAAGGGTAGAAATGTGATACACGAAAGCAAATTGAAACATATAGACACATAGAATCCGAGTCAATAATGAAAAGACTAACAAAGGCAATCATAAGCACAAGAAAGGGAAGGCGCAGAAATGATATAGAGATAGAGGTAGAGGTAGAGGTTGGGGCGGTGGAGGGTGGTAGAGGGTTGAGGGTGGTGGGGTGTGGTGGAGTGGAGTGGAATGTGGGGGTGGGAAGCATGCATATATACAAGAGTCCCGAGTCGTCCATCCAAAGTACACAGAAAGAACCGGGCGTGGGCAGAATAGCAATAGATAGGCGTGGCGTGCTTGCACAAGGGCTGGTGATACAAGTGCGGGTCCTGGCGGTGCGTGAGGGTGCATGAAGAGGCGTGGGTGGGGGGCGGTGGTACAACAAGTAGCGGAACCGATGACGGATGCAAAAAAACCGAAACTGAGATGATGGGTAGATAGATAGATGGGTAGCCTGTGTCTTCGTCCGTTCAAAATCATATGCTCTGTTTGCTCGTCCGCGCGCCTACTTCATCAGGTCGATCCCCGCGCCCAGGCCCGGCTGGTGCTCGACGCCCTGCATCGCGTGCTCCTCGAACAGCCGGCGCCCCTTCCCCACGCCCGCGGCAGCGCGCGGAACGGCCGGCGTGGACGCGGGGGGCAGCGGCGAGGTGTTGATGAAGTCGTTGAGGTTGAACGGCAACCCGTGCATTGGGGCTGAGGCAGGCGCGGGCGCAGCCTCCTTGGCAGCGTGTGGCGGGGATGGCGGCGGGGGCAGCAGCGCGTTGCTCGCCGGATGTTGGTCGGTGGGCGTGGGCGGGATTATATTCACCCCCGAGTGCGCGGCGTCGTTATCCTGGTTGTTGGTTTGCACCGACAGGTCCCTCATATCCACGTCGCCGGCCGAGCTGCTGTTAATGCTGCCGACGCCACTCGTAAAGCTGGACTGGCTGTCTTCTCTTGCCATTCCGCCCGCGAACAAAACGCGGCCCTTGCCGCCGCCGAGACTCAGATGTGCCTCTCCGCGATCACGGATGCCGGCGGGCCGCACGGGCGACGGCGAGGTGGCGAGGAAGAGCATCAGGTCTGCGGCCTCATTGTCCGACGGCTTCGCCGCGAGCGTGGCCGCCCGCGGTCTCGTCGTGACTTTCGCGCTGTTCGGATTCAGCGCCCCCGCCGGGCGCGCGCCGCGGGGCGCTTCCCGTTCCCCGCGTCGCGTGTGCGTGCACCCTGCCGGTCGGAGCTAGAGCCGCCGCGCCCCGAATGCCCGCTCTACCTAGACTTCCGCCGCCGCTGCGACTGCAGCGACGACTACGTCAGCGTGCCGTGCGTCCGCGCGCCGAGCGGCGCGAGCTGCCCCTCGGACAGCCTGCGCCCCAGCCCGTGCCCCAGGCGCGTCTCGAAGAGCGTCAAGCGCGTCTCGAGCTGCGCCTGCCCGAGCGTCGAGTGGCGCCTGAGCAGCATGCTGCGCTGGTGGGGCGGCCGCGACGTGCGGTGCCAGAGGTCGAGCTTA